>NJDC01007035.1:28040-43581 GCA_002245475.1 Calephelis virginiensis | reverse complement strand
TTGTAGGTGACTTTTTTATGCAAATTTTTCACAAATATACTGAATAGAACACTGTATCAATATGTTGTTTTACTAATAATATTATAAATTACCAATAAATAGCGAAAAATTAAGCTAAAATCGTATGAAATTAAATTAAAACTTATAAATATTGGGAGACAACTTTTTTGCGAACTGTCAGTCGGGGTTGCCACAGACCAAAAAAACAAAAGGAGTAAGGAGTTCCACAACCTTACAGCATGAATTGTGACTGAATGAAAATATGCAGCAGAATGACTAGAAGGGTATCGCAAGAGAGTACGTACATTTGAGCGACAAGGCGAATCAGGAGAATGTAAGAATTTAAATGAGTGGAATTGTCTACGTCGTCTAATCGGAAGCCATTTAAGCTTAGCCCTATAACTAGAAATATGGAATTTATTTTTAATCCGAAAATAAACCGAATACAGATATTTTGAAGTTTCTCAAGTTTATTAACGACCTCCTCAGTAGCATCAAGGTAACAACAGTCGACGTAATCAATAATGGGGAGGATAAGGGTATGCATTAAATAAATTTTAGTTTGAAGGGGCAAAACATTTTGAATAGGTTATAAATATTAATAAAGTAATAAACTAGACTTTCTTTACTTAAATAGATATCTACTGAATAATTTGGGGCTAGTTTATTTTGACGATATATTTGTGTTATTGGTATCAAAGTAACCATAAATATCGATATTTTATTATTACAACCCTTTTAATTTGAAAGACCAACATGAAATTGCGAGCCCTTTGTTTTCATTTCATTCCGCAAAATCTATTTTGAAAATTGGGTCCTTTCACGTGACCAAATTCTATTATTTGTATCCTCACAGAAATAATAGGTACAATATATGTATAAGGTATTAGCTGCTCTGGCGAACTTCGTTCCAATCGTTCAGTTGGTTTGGGAAAAATCAAAATGTTGTTTTTCCCAGTTTCCTCACAGTCCAACGGCATAAAAAGTATCCTATATCCGTCTTTTGGTTTTTGGCTATCTACGAGTTTCTTTTTATTTATTTAGATGTTCATATTAGCCCTAGAAATTGATCCCGGATATTCTACATATTTGAGTGAAATGGTTAGAAAAACAAAAATTAAAGACTTGAAATGAACAAAATATAGCAATTTGACATTCCGCTAAAGTTCATTGACTATGTGCGATTATATCTAACAGCTGAGACCGCGGAATTTTAAGGGACAAGAACTATAATATTTTTTTTATATTTAATTATTTTATTTATGCTTTTTTACGATTTTAGGTAGATACATATCCCGAGTCCCTAGCTGAAATATCGTTAACATATTTCAGAAAATGTTGTAATGAAATAAAATGAAATGAAAATTATTTATTTGCGGAATATGTGTGTTTAAAAAGTTGTTATAAAGATATTTAAGAATACAACATATTCTACCACATTGTGGTGTGCAAATATTTAGTTAATTTTAAAAAGTTACATATTTCTATAAAAATGTACATTTAAATCACAGCCCTTATTTACATTTTAATAAACATTTTATTTATTTATGAACATAAGTTTCATAATTTGTTATAAATAAATTTAAACGTAGATTAATTTTTAGTCCTATCTACCGTACACTACCATTGTACTACCATGTATTTTGGTACATACATTAATATCGAAATAATAATTTGATTCCAATGGTTGGTACCGCATTTCCATCGTCATTATAACAGAATTCATAGAATAATTGAATACTATACTGTTTTCGCTTCCCTACACAATTAGTTTTGAAAGGCAAAGCTTCCAAATTTCGAACAATATAATATTAACATGGAAATACCCGAATACAATGTACAAAGGAGGTTCATTTAAAGCAGTTCTGTTATCAGGTGTTTATCAAGTCTCCCTACAATAAGGCTATTTTACACAGTAATTACACTCTGAACGCCTCTTGTTTAACGTGATACTTGTCTGATAGCGTGTACAGTGTAACCCTCGCTTAATGACCTCATTCCCTGGATATAAGTCGGATAATTTTGTTTGTTTTAGAATTTGATCCGTTGCTTTTATTATTAGTCGTATATATGTATGCTTTTTGACCATCCTCTGCTAATTGAATAATTTAATGATTTATATTACTTGATTGTTCAACCTATGTAGTCACTCAGATCAGTAACCAGTTGATTTCAGATACGAATCGTTATTCTCACAACGTAGTTTTTTGTACAAATTATGACAAAGAGTTCTGTCAGTAAGATATCTAACTTCAGTCACTCGTTGCAGGCAGGTATACTCTATTCAGAACGCACATAAAAAAGCACCATTGACCTTTAAATTATTTGAAATATGAAAACAATAGCAAAGACCAAAAAAATTAAAAGAAGCATCTTCTCGCCCGTATCACCGACGTTGTAGGTAGAGATACAGCAAACAGTGTACCTACGACTAGCCGAAAATATTAAGTACCACAATGTGATAGGTGGTAAACCTTTTGCCATCTACATTTCAAATCCCAGGAAAGGTTGTTTTTTAATCTAAAGTTGAAAAAACACGAACCTGGTACCTATGAAGTCAAGTTTTACACAGAATCGCTATAACTACTACACTAGTGAGTAGTGAGGCGACTTAAAAATAAATGTTATATTTTTATTCAATCAATTTTTTAAAAAAGAAAGAGTAATTAAGGCAAAAGATGTTAGATTACCATAACACCTACTTGTTCTGAGAGTAAACATATTCTTGAATTAAAAAATAAGTAATCATTTAGTAAAAGTAATTAAGGCAAAAGTTGCTGTATCACTATCATGTTCTAAGAGTACATATATACATTTATTGAATTAGAAAATAAGTGATCATTTCCCGAAGAGTTTATTTTCCCATCCTATTCCCATTGTGTCAGAGTAAAGGCATTAAGCATCACAGTTTCATTACTGGCCTCTTCACGGAGCGCTCGCTGTCGCTGTTTACAATGTAATCTACATAAATTTCCACGAAACCCAAAAAGGGAGAGCAGGAATCATCGAGATAGCATCTCCCACTCTAGAGCCTGTTGTATTTTTTGTTAAAAATAATTTAGTGACGCTGGAAAAAGTCACCGCGTTTGGTTAAGCAAATTAGAAACTCGTACATTTTGATTTGTTTGTTTATTTTGGGAGCTCGTTATCTTTTTTGTATTACTTTTAATATTTTATAAAGCAAATTTTTCGTGCTTTTTATTTATGTGTATTTTATGTCATGTTTTGTTTGTTTTATTTTTATAGCTATTTTTTTATCTCATAATCATCTTTTTGTCTAAATAATAAACAAAATTTTAATAATGAATCGACAAAAATGTATCGTATTGCGTTGACTTATCTTTTTTTGTCATCGGCACTTGATAAATTGTAGAGTTATGAACTCAGTACATTTAAGATATTAAGAAAACAGACGCAGGCAACTAAAAAGGAGGCAACAGAACACAATTTAACATTATTTGAATTTTTAAGTAAGTAAGTATCTTCACGCCCATATCCCTGAAGAGGTAGGCAGAGGTACAACCAAGGCACCCACGACTAGCCGAAGACACTAAGTCCCACAATGTGATAGGGCACATTTCCAATCCCGACCAAATTTTTTTTTTATTAGAAAATTGGAAAAATCCAACTTTCTTTTTGTTGGCCGACCCAGGATTCGAACCCGGGACCTCAAGCAGTCAAGTCCAACACCCGGACCGCTAGACCACAGAGGCGATTTTATCTGTCTGTATTATGACCGCAATTCACACCATATTATATTGACGAAAGGTTACAGGTTCAAATCCTGTCTGGGGCGGGATTTTTTCTTTCTTTAAAATTTATAGAAAACCATATTATATAGTTAACCAATCATAACGAAATTTGTGCTATAAAAGGTTTTAAGATACTTTTTATCTTATTTACTGAAGGGGTTCCCGTGGGAGACAAGATGCAAAATTGCACTACAATTGCCCGTGGATTGGATAAGTGTTTGGTTGACGATAGGTTTGCCAACTATCACATTGTGGGTCTAAAGTACCTAAGGCTAATCGTACGTAATCTGGTTTACCTCTGCCTACTTTTTCAGGTATATGTACGTGACACATTTATTTACATACATACATATCTTCACGCTAAGTCCCTTACGGGGTTGGCAGAGATATATTTTTTACACATTTTTTTTTCATTAAATCAGTATCCGCATCAGCATGAGCTGATATTCATTTTCAAAAATCAGCATCAGCTCAGCTGATGTTAAAAAAACCTGCAACAGCAACAACAGCATTTTCTATACGTATTCGTATTGGTCCAGGGTTCACTAAGTAGAATAAACCGTCTACATATCTGCTGGGAAGCTCGTAAGATGTGGACACTGGTTAAAATGTAGGTCTTCACTTATAAGACCACTGGGAGTGATCCGTGCACCGTGGCCACGGTTTTCTATTATCATCCGGATAGCAATATGATTCTTCGTTGAATTCTCACATAAAATAGTATTTATTATCTGTGAAATATTCTTCTAACTTTTAATATTTTTTTTACCTAAATAATACCTTTCACAGAAGTTTCCAGCTTTGCAGTTGCAACATCGGCTAATTGTCGGTTATGGAGAAAAATTGAATTGGTAAATTCGATATATGTTGAACCCACTGAAACTTAGAGTTAATACCTAAGTAAATCCAAAAATACAGGGCCATTAAAAAATTGAAGTTTTTTAAAAAGTGAAAAAAAAAGCACTGTCTTCCATCATAAGTACAACTCATACAATAAATATAAGCAAACATTACTTTTATACCTGGTCTTTCTTACTTATAAATTTATTTCAAAGGCAAAAGTATCTTCACGCTCAAATCACCGAAGATCTAGGCAGAGGCAAATTCAAACTCAAAATTATCTTTATTTCACATTAACCTACTAGAGGCACTTGTGGCGTGTCTATATAATATTAAATCTACCACTGGATCGGAACGCGGCCTCACACCCAGGGCACCTACAATTAGGCGAAGGTGGTACGTCTCACAAACAAATTTATTAAAAAAAAAAGCAAATTAAAAAATTATGAAAAAGGTAAAAATTTATTTTACCTTTTTAATAATGTAGTGTAAACTTTTTACAACACATATCTACTAACTCGCACAAAGTGTTTATTATCGTTACAAACTCTTAAAATCTTTAGTTATTCTATATTATATAAAAATCATATCACACCGGAGCGTATGGACTAATATTGCTAATTCTTTTATTTTTGTGTTGAATATGGTCAGGACAAGGTTCTTAAGAGGTAAATAGGATAACCAAAGCTTAATTTTTCCCATAGAAACAGTTAGTTACATTGTTATATGATAAAGGTCGCCAAGTCGGCTAGTCAATAAAAACTATGAACCCTCAAAACTAGACATAAGTCTACTTCAAAAACAAAATGGTATATAACGAAAACAGTTATGGTTGCTACGGTTGTGTATATTTTTCTCAAATATACATACTGCTATCTCACTATAAACATATTTAATACCAATGCAAATTCATATCGATAATTGTACAAGCACACACAAACAGAAAAACAAATACGTCGGTTTATCTGGATGTGCGAGTTAAAAACAATAGCGTGTTCCAGCCGCAGCAGGCATTGTGACGACTTCAGCCAGAACGTATCGGAAAGTGGCCATTGTGTTCCGCCGGCTGGAGCTCCACAAGTTGAACCAACAAAAGCATAGACGTATTGTTCAGATCTAACTCGCGCTAACTCGGTATTGAACTCTGTGTTTTTTTATTGTTTTTAACTATCTCGTGCCTTGAAATGGTATCTCATTGGTGGCATTTTTATTGTAGACTGCGGTTGCTTTAGGCTTCACTCGCGTTTTTACGTAAACCCGTTTTGAGATTGAAATTAAAAGTAGCCTATACGTTAATCCAGGTCATAATCTATCTGTGTTCTAAATTGAAGACAAATCCGTTAAGCCATTCGAGCGTGAAAGAGTAACAAACATCCATACATACATACTCACAAACTTTCACATTTATAATATTAATTAGTAGGATCTTTACATATTCATATCCTTTACGTGGTTGACAGAAAGTATTGTGTTTTAAATGCCGTGATCCTTGGTTTCTACCTAGCTTCCTTCACTTACTCTTTTGCTGTGATGTCTTTCTGTGGTCGCCTCTGTGGTCTAGCGGTCCGGGTGTTGGACTCGACTGCTTGAGGTCCCGGGTTCGAATCCCGGGTCGGCCAACAAAAAGGAAATTGGATTTTTCCAATTTTCTAATAAAAAAAAAAGTTGGTCGGGATTGGAAATGTGCCCGGTTGGCGATAGGCTTGCCACCTATCTCATTGTGGGACTTAGTGTCTTCGGCTAGTCGTGAGTGCCTTGGTTGTACCTCTGCCTACCTCTTCGGGGATATGGGCGTGAAGATATTTTTTTTTGCTGTGATGTGTGATGAACATTTAATTATCTGCATTTCGGATCTGGGTGATTATTAAATATATTCCGGTATTTATTAGAGTATTTCTATGTATTAGAATCCTTTACTAACGCCCATAACACAAGCATGTCATTTACTTAGGTGTTAGAATCATTTTGTATAACTTGAACAGGGATGTGTGTTTGTTTATTCCTTTTTACTGTGCAAGATTACCGACTATCCTACCTGAAGCTTAATACGACTTATTTACTAACTTAGGGGCTAGATGCAATTTGCATAACTATGAAATAATGTAATGTAAGTAATGAAAGACTATGCACCTGTTAATTAAGTTTTATGCTTCAATTAAATTATTAGATACATTATATTAATAATTATACAGATAATAAAATAAAAAAAGCAGTCTTCATACATTGAATGTGTACGTAGAAACAAATTAATAAATAAAATATATTTTCTTTTTACACTTCTTAAGCCAATTTGATATGTTTCAAATAATGTCTTTTTAATTATGAATTAATAATTATTAATATTGTCTTGTGCTCTGTTCACATTTATAAATGAAGAAACACTTGTAATGTTTTATCACTTATAATTTATTATTTTATAAATAGCCTACCGGTTTAAGTTTTAGACCTGATGATGCTTTTGTAAGCAAAACTGGTAGGCTGTTTAGAAAGTAATAAATTATAAGTGATACGTAAAATAGCACAAGTGTTTCTTCATTTAAAAATATAAATATTTGGAAGTTTTACCAAGTGCCGACGATGGAAAATATCAAACATATTGTGTTCTGTGTTTTTGTATTTTTGTTTGTGCGACATTAAATTTTGCACCATTAATAAAATAGAAAATATAATAATAAAAATAGGACAGTACAAAACGAACATAGGAGATTTAGCATTATATAAAACCCAGGTAATTTCTAAGGAGGCAACACACTAGTATATATTATATTTTATATTTATACGGAATATTAAATATTTTTACATAAATAATATTTTTATGAATTCACATAAACTCATAACTTACATTTCACTAGTTTTTCTTCGAATTTGTTGAGTTAAGAACGTCGCTAGTAGGACGTCTAGCATTTATGACTTATATTTTACCTAGAAACATAATAATAAAAAAAAATTTGGTATGAGAATTTCATTTTCGGTGTTCACGCTTTAGGAACTGGCAACCTTTCATGAAATAGCAATTTAATTCCGATTTTAATTACCGAACAGATATGTCGCTTTAGGTACTCTTGAACACAGTACTAGATGATTTTTTTCATATAGTTAAAAAAAAATCAACATGGTCGATAAAATCATTTTTCATTTATTATTAACTAACTGGTGGCCTGGTCCGGCTTCTCGGGTTTAAAATATACATATAAACTTTACTCTTCAATCACTTTATCTATTAAAAAAAAACCGCATCCAAATCGGTTGCGTAGTTTTAAAGATTTAAACTGTATACAAAGTAGCATAGGAACAGAGAAAACGGCTTTGTTTTATTCTATGTAGTGCTTGTTAATGATCCGCTGGTGTTGGGTTCAAGAATAAAGAAGAAGAAGCAAAATAACAGATTTGATTCCAATATTCAATTGCATTAAATCGAGATTTATGAATGACATCTACATATAAGTTAGTTGGCACTGTCCATTACATAGCGTACAAATATTTATAATCACTTTTAGAAAAGAAAATATTACCTGAAGTTAAAGAAATCTAATAAAAAGAAAACGCAAAGCAAATCTCATTTAAAGAAAAGAAAATTCGTGTTGTTTAATCCTGAAAACCATTTCTTTGGAGCTTTTTCCGCGCGACAGTTACAAGCTGTTAGTTTATGTCTCAAATAAACACTCCAACGATTAACAAAACAAATTGTCCCGATTTCGGCCGCGGCCATTTGCATAAACGTTGCGCCCGCTGACTGAATAAAACATTTGTTGATGGAAGTTTCTAGCACATTGCAGGTACGACTGTACGGTTTCAAATGTACTCATAGAGCCAGATCCGATGATCCCCTGCCTGCCATTTGTTTTATAAAAGCTAAAAAATCTGTCCTTTGTGTCTATGTAGTCTAGTTGCCTAGGACTGGACTCGACTTCGTGAGTCGTGGATTTGATCCCCGGTCAAGCAACATTAGGAAAATGTATTTTGTCAATGTGTCTTTGTGCTAATGGAAGCAACGTTGCTCCCCGGTCAAGCAACATTAGGAAAATGTATTTTTTCAATGTGTATTTGTGCTAATGGAAGCAACGCGAACGTTGCTCGGGATTGGATATATGCCCGTTTGGGAATATCCATTTACCGCATTGTGGTACTTAGTGTATTCGGCTAGTTGTGGTTGTTCTTATACAACTGCTTATCTCTTCAAAGATACGGGCGTGAAAATGATAAAATGTTTCTTAGTCTATGTATTAGAAAAACTACAACGTAGGTACTTTAAACTTCTCCCAACACTCAAATCTTCAAGTTACCTGGTCTGCTTACCTCACTAATTTAAAGATGTTAAGCCATACGAGTCCTTTTCTTTCTTTTTTAAATATAATTCCTTGTAGTATGTCATTTATAAGAAAATTCACGCTAATGACATAAAAGTCTGGTAAAAATCTGTTTTGGAATGTAATTGAATATATTTCAAGTAAGCTTAACTGCTTCCAAAGCTTACCTATTCCTGCCGCCAAAACGTCCTGACGTGTTGCGGTTTGGAGAGCAAAGTAGTCGGTAAACTTACTTTTGCTCGAGGCCTAACATCCCGGCCTCAGGTTGGCAACACACCATTACCAACTCTAGTGTCTCTAGGCGGCATGAATTTCTTACCTAAAGTCTACTATTTGCTACCTTTGCTCAAAAAATTAATACCTCAGAATATTTGAACCACACAGCATAGAATTTTTTGAAGCATGTGTTATTAAAATCTAAGACTTGGTCCCTCCATCTTGACTCTCGCAATTTCTTACCTTCAGGAAATCCGTCTGCTTATTAGCCTTCCAATATCATAAAAAAAGAAAACGGGTAGCTTTTCTGAGCCTTTACCATGAGCTGGTATAGATTCCGTTCGATAAGCTACGTGTCGAAATTTTATGACACTTTTGAACTAAAATGAGTTTGTATTAGTTATCAATAGAGGCGCCGTTCGAAGTTTTCTGCAAATAATTTATAGAGACGGCACAGAGTATAGTGAACTTGACAAGCCGTAAACTCATGGTAACGGTTTTGATGGTAAGAAATACAACTGGAAATACAAATCGCGTAAGGGTACTTATGTAATAGTGCGTCCCCAACCTAGGCTGAGATGTCAAGCTCATATATTTTTTTATGATATTGGAATGAAAACAGGCAGACGGATTTCCTGAATGTAAGAGATTGCGAGAGTCAAGATGGAGGGACCAAGTCTCATATTTTAATTACACGTGCTTCAAAAATTTCTATGCTGTGTGGTTCAAATATGCTGAGGTACTAGTTTTTGAGCAAAGGTAGCAAATAGTAGAATTTAGGTAGAATTTTTTGATGCATGTCTTATTAAGATCCGAGACTTGGTCCCTCTGTTTAGACGCTCGCAAGAAATTCACGCCGCCTAGAGACACCAAAGGTGGTAATGGTTAACCACCATACTCTCCCGACACCATACAAGACAGTGGCTAGCACTAACATTATACTGATTAAACAATCAATATGTGTTGTTGCAAAACTCTACCACTATCTTTAAAGATGGTGACAGTGCTAGTGAATTACAAACTTATTCGTCACATACAAGTTATTCAATAAGCCGACATTGAAATGGAATTTGGCACGAATATTACAAAACCATTTCATATTACGATTATGTAAATGTGATTGCGAAAATAAACTTCCTAATTAAGTTTAAATATTTAGGCGTTAAGGCTTTGTTATATCAACTTCGCGTGTATCTTATAAACGAAGCAATTTTCCACGGCCATATCTTGTTTATTTAGTAAACTCAATTCTGGAAGAGTCATGATCATACAACATCGGGAACATTGTGAATAATATACAGCCTTCACCTGATTTTGATAAAACATGATTTTTATTTTAATGTTACATTTTATGTCATGTCGCCTCTGTGGTGTAGCGGTTCAGTTGTTGGACTTGACTGCATGAGGTCCCGGGTCCCGGTATTAAGAGAAATAACCAGACTTTCAAATTTACATTAATATGGATTGTATGCATAAACAAATACAACTAAACATCCTTCAAGTCATTATGCAGTATATTCTCAATCGTTTACAGTTTATGCTATAGATTGCGGAACTCCTTACCTTGTGAAATTCATTGCTGAACAACTCTTCATTCTTTCAAGAAGCAGCTAAAAGACATTTTCTCGCGAAGTTTAGACTGTCAATGCGTTAATGTAAATTTACTTGAAGTTTATGTTTTGTTATTTTTTATGTAATGTGTGCAAGTTGTTTTAATTCTTCCTAATCCTATTAACATTATATTATAAAAGTTTGTATGATTGTTTGTAACTTCTTAACAAAAAATGCTCAACCGATTTTCATGAAATTGCGCACACATATAGAGAGTAACTTGGATTAACACAAAGGATAGTTTTTATTCCAAAAAACGCCGCGGGCAACAGCTCTAGCTGGTAGTATATAACATTTAGTTTATTTATCTGTACCACAGGTCTACTTCTTTCAATTGTTTTTGTTTTACAGGTTGGCTGGAAAAAATTCCTTATATTAGAGATAAGCTCGCCATTTGTGCTTTGTTTTAGTTACTTTTAGTATTTTTGTAATATCAATTGTGTACAATAAAAACTTCATAATATTATTAAAATCAGTTTAATTTTTTCTATCCATATAACACACTAACTGATGTTAGATCCTAATATTTTGATTAGACTCTTGTTTTGAAAGCGCAGAATGGGTATATAAAACCTGCCACAGTTCATTGCCTGTAGATTTCATGAAAAGGCCCTCCAAATAGGGCAGGATAGCATTCTTGGCCCGCTCGTTTCGAGCATTTAATGGGTCGTTCATTCAAAAGGAGCTCGAAAGCAATTACTGCTAATAAGCCTCGTATAGCCTCAATAGGGTGTACTCTGATCATGAATTGATTATACCACTCCATTGGGCTCCGCCATAGCGAACTAAATTATTTATTTGCCGACTTTCAAGAAGGGTAGGATCTTAAAAAAGGTTTTTTAAGCTTTTAATCGCCTCTGTGGTCTAGACAGATTTTGACTACGTGAGGTTTCGGGTTCGATTTCCAGGTCGTGCAACGTAAATAATGTTTTTTTTTCTAATAAAAACAAAGTCAGATAAGCTAGTTAGGAATTGAATAAGTACTCGGTTGGCGATAGGTTTGCCTATCATATTGTGAGACTAAGTACTATCTTTGCCTAATCGTGTGCCCTTATCGTGCTTGTATCCACTTCTAGTAAGTAATTGTGTTGTTGTAGGAAGTAAAGTGGTAGGTGTAAGTGTGTAAGGATATTATGTATATTTAACAAAGAACATAAAAATTACTCATTTACTAATCTCACTTTCTAACCACCTAATTTAATCTACTCGCAACTATATCCACACATAAAAAATATCCCTTAATATCTATTCGTTGCTACGTGAAAGAAGGACAAAACAAACAAATTTCTGCATTTGCAATATTAGTATGGTTATATTGGGGGTTATTAATTTCTACAGTTTAATTATTTGAAATTTACCTATATATAATATTTTAACTTGATAATACGAATCTTATTAATGTTGTAGGAAGATTTTCTATCTTCTAAAATCAATAGACATATTAATGGTGCTGATATTTAGATTCTCAGTCTTTAACATAAGTAAATATACCTGAAACTCCAGCTATCAAACCTATTCACCTATCACATTGTGGACATTGTGGGACTTAATGTCTTCGGCTAGTTGTGGGTGTCCCGGTTGTGCCTCTGCCTACCTCTTCGGGGATATGGGCATTAATTTATTTACAGGGCTTTAATATAGATTTATAAGAATTAAACACTTAATTAAAGGTTTCTTCTAAATGTACTTAAAATTGAAATACTAGTAAAGTAAAGCCTCTGTGGTCTAGTGGCTCGGTGTTGGAATTGAATACATGAGATCTTAGGTTTTATATCCGAGTCAGGCAACTTAAAAAGTAAGTTTTGAATCTTAAATATACGAATGAATCTTCATTTCCGTTGTTTAATGCTTCACGCCTAAACAATTCGATAAATTTTGCTATTTCTTTTTTGGTGTGTTGCTTATTGTCAGGAGAAGATTCCTTTAAAAAAAATCTGTTTTCATAAATAAGAAAAGATAACATCTGTCAGGTCATCTAGTTCCTAATAAAAGTACTGTTTAAAACATTATATTTACAAGTGTTGTTTGAAAGAGTGAGTAAACTTAAGTAATATAGTATTTTACGTCTGACATTAAAATGGGTATCTTTCGAACGCCAAAAATTTAAATAATGTGATACAAAGTACGTCAGTCTATGATGGAACAAAGAATCATTTTGGCGCAACTTTCATCTAAAATAGTAAAAAAAATAAGTTTTCTATGTTTTTTATTCGCCTAAATCATATGACACTAGTTGCCTTATATTTAAATGCCTTTAGACTTACTTTCAAATTATACGGGTTATATGTTTTCACCATATTATGTCAAGTGACATGTGTCACTTTAAGCTAAACTTCATATAAAATTCAGGTTTACTAAGTATATATGGTCCCGCCTCTTATTACGTAGTATATATGTACTCTTTGCAAAGAATTGTCCATGATAAACGTCCATAAGTCAATTTGCCGGCTTTTTGAATCGAATCGTTTCTCTTTCACAGTTCGTCACCCGTCGATCGGCGTGCTGCGTTTACATTTCAAAAAGGTTTTACTGCCTATCGATGCCAATCGCGGCCATTTCAATCGAACGTAAAAGCGACGTAAAAGTATGAAACGTCCAGCATAAAATTGCGCTACCCTTTTACGTTTTTTGAGAAGAAATTATTAATGGCAGCTCAAAGATGTATCAAAATGTAATTGTTATGGATTCTGGAAAAAACGTTTTTTGGTAATTGCATTGACTTTTACATATCTTCAGACCAATTTATTAACGGTTAGGCAGAGAGGATCAAGCGTCGAACGATTCTTGCATATCTGGATTCTTTCACATTCATTACTCTACAAATATACAAATAAGCCAAAAGTAACTAAGCGGTACTACTAAGTCCAAAAATCTCTTAAACCAACTACAAACGAGCGACAGAAGTTACAGTCATTTTGTATGTTATGATTCAGATCTATAGTTATAGATATATATCGTCCGTACGTGAAACGATTTCAACTGTCTACAACACTTATCCGATCCCGGGAAACATTGTTTTTATTTAACAAATACATCGTGAGTTGCTCTATCTACGAATAAAACTCGAGACCTCATGTAGTCAACACTTGGGAGTAATTGCGAAAAATTACAGAAACTAGTAATTGTGGTTTTAGTCAGTTAAGTAATCGCCTCTGTGGTCTAGCGGTCCGGGTGTTGGACTTGACTGCATGAGGGTCCGGGTTCGAATCCCGAGTAGACCAACAAAGAGAAAATTGGATTTTTCCAATTTTCTAATTAAAAAATATTGGTCGGGATTGGAAATGTGCCCAGTTGGCGATAGGCTTGCCACCTATCACATTGTGGGACTTAGTGTCTTCGGCTAGTCGTGGGTGCACTTAAACACTACTAATTTATCTGTCTTCAGACGATGTCTCATTGTAATGACATTATTACACACTCTTTTTTTTTGTAATAGGAAGGTAAACAAGCAGACGGATTTCCTGAAGAAATTCACGCCGCCTAGACACACCAAAGGTGGTAATGGTGCGTTGAGAACGTGCGGTCGGGATGTTAGGCCTCGAGCAAAAGTAAGTTTACCGGCTACCTTACCCTCCGAACCGAACACGTCATGACGTTATGGCGGCAGGAATAGGTAAGGCGGTGGTGCCAATCCTGGCGAGTCGCTGCCAAACTCTACCACCTAGTCGGATGTCACGGTGTTAGTGATGGTAAGCCTATGCTCGCCTTTTACGAGCTGCCTGACAAGAAAGGCAGATGCTCTATTCTACAAAGGAGCCCGGACCAACACGGGGAGCTGGTAGTATAAAACAATGTCGCTTACCGCTGTCTGTCCTTTTGTACGCTGAGATCTTGAAAATCTTTTTAGATAGTTGACTACGGTTTTGAATAGATAGAGACGAAGGTTTATATGTTTAATGTCATAGAAGTTTGTACACCCATGCGAAGCTGGGACGGTTGCTAATTAACGACATAAATTAAACGCGACAGCTAGTCATCATAACATATAAAAATCAATTGCTGTTCCACATTCGCGCTAAAACTGCAGAACGGCTGAACTGATTTGGTTAATTTTGGTTTTTAATCATTCGTTCAAGTCCAGGGAAGGTTTAACACATAAAAAAGGGAAAAACTGCAAGGAACTAGGAAAAATAACCTCTTAATTTTTCCCATACATATTTAACGTCTGGAACAAGGTTCGTCGAGGTTGGTAGTTTTGTTTATGAAAAGCTGACCAAACAGACGTTACCCTGCTTTATTAATGTTGAATTCTTATTTTTTTAATGTTATACCTGTATGTAGTGTTAAGTTTTCTTTTTTTCTAACGAAATTGTTTTATCCGTTCACGCATGATGAGATTACCAGGGGAAAATATAAATATAAATAAAATAAGTCTGTAATATTTTCATTCACATTAATTTTATATTACAGATGACTAGCTGACCAGACAGACGTTATCCAGTTTTAGCCATGAATATTGAATAAAATAAAACTTATTTTTTTTTCTTTTATAAGCGCCTTCGCAACCTGACGATAATTAACACAACCGGAAATAATTATCGAAATTGGTACATTCGTTTATTCATGATACGATACCCAAAGAGAAATAGAGATTAGTTTTATATGTTAGAAAGCCCTCATCGCAATGCCTTTTCTTATCTTAATTTGACTAACTTGCATAAGCACTATCTTAGAATTGAAGTTTTTTTCCGCTATAACAGTAACAGTTAGTGTCCGAAGTGTCAATCAATTTTAATTAACGATTATATCTTGGCTGTTTCTTCATAACATTTGACATGAGTTCGGCTTAGACCGAACTTATTGAAAACCGAGTTT
>NJDC01007035.1:11240-27627 GCA_002245475.1 Calephelis virginiensis | reverse complement strand
TCCGAAGTGTCAATCAATTTTAATTTACGATTATATCTTGGCTATTTCTTCATAACATGAGTTTGACATTAGTTCGGCTTAGACCGAACTTATTGAAAACCGAGTTTTGTAAAACTAAGCTCAGTGAAAACGAGTTTAATTATGATACCGTTATTATATTTTTACAATTATATATAGTTATATAATAATTATGTAATAATTATATAGTTATATAATAATTGTGATACCGTTTATAAGTTACTGCAATTTAAATCAAAATTGACAAAATTCTTATACCCCGAGTCTTCTAAATTCTTATATATATTTACCATTTCAAACAGTTCGATAATAAGTTGTTTACAATTGCTTAGAATATACAAAATTTATTTGACAATAAAATTGACATGATTGACACTCTTGACCATTGACATTGATGGTGAAATTCAGCCTTAGCCTTTTAAACAGAACTTGTGGTAAACAGCTGCTATGAAGACCGTAAACCGTTTCCGAAACTGACTGTTACTCTTCTGTTATACACAGTAGTATTACTTGTTATGTCATATTTAATTGCTTCGTTCATAAGACTGCTACGGTCTTCGTAGCAAGGCTGTAGCAATTGTAATCGTAGCAGTTCGTTTATTAGAACACAGAGAACGGGTCACTCCACAATTAAGTTATGTTTGGCCTATCGTCGGATTAGCCGTTACAAGCCATAACCTTCCTGTTGCTGCTTAAGCTAGCTGCGTACCGCGTAATTAGCGCGTAATTAACTGCCATTCAATGATAAACAGAAATAATAAACATTAAAATTGTATTAAACTACGCCTGAACCTCGGTTTACAACCGTTATATCGTGAAGAGTTAAGGTTAGCGCACATTTCGATGGGTCGGAATGGGGTGCATCGCAGCGCAATAATCCTCTTAAATCGCATTCATACGTTTTGTATGGAGCGAAGTACACTATGCCGGGTCACATCGCAGCGGATATTTTCGTGGCGGATTTTGCACGGCACCCCGTGCGCAGTCCCCGAGTGGACTATTATCATGTCTTTGATGACATGAATGATTGAGAGTATAAACTACATTACTAAAGTAATTAGAGGTATCAATGACATTTGAACGCTAAAGTTTTGTATGACAACTACTAGAGGCGCTACTTTCCATATTAGACGATTTTAAAATAGAGTTGCTAATCTTGTTTTTTACACTACTCTTTGTTACTGAGTTACAAAAATCCGCCGATGCGATGCGTCTTAGCCCGCTTGAGCGTGCCACAAATTATAAAGCCTTATTTACAAGGGACGTGCTTTGTAGTGCGCCCCGATCCGACACGCTCCGCCCCATTAACAGTCTGCGCTATCCTTTATACTACGAAAGCGGATATCACAATTTTAAGTAACTTTTATAACTAAACTAGTATTTTGTTAATCGTTACAACCAGTTCAGTACTAACTTCTTCCCTATACCCGTTGCCTACACTATATTGCTTGCTTTAACCCGTTAATTTATGGAAATTTGAGTGTCGGTAACATATAATTTTTGTTTTAGAAGACTATTATTAGTGGGTAGCCTTTCGATTCGAAAACCCGTATATTTCTCTCTTTGAAACGCCACAATGAACGATTACAACGAATATATTTTTCAAAAAAACTTTGTATAAAAAGAAAAATTGAAACTAACGCGATGTAAGTTGAAGTAAAACTTGTTTATTAAAATCGAGAGACGATAAATACGCTCCGTTGTGTAAACTTCAGCGTGGTTTGGGAAGTTGTGTGAAACCAAAAGTTTCATAAAATCCTTTCAGGCCGCCCACCTGCGCCCAACTTGCTCCAACTTCATAACGGCCAGCTCTTCCAACTGCAACGTGTTTACGGCAACTCTCAGTGAATACTTTGCCTTCCACTCATGTTATTGCAAGAGTTCAACTGACGTTGCATTTCATGTAATTTTCACGCTTGTTGGAGACGGGTCTGAATACTAAAGTAAATTCCTAGAAATTTAATTCAACTTGTTAGATAGTAAATTTGTCTGAGTAAAATCTAACAATTCATACTTTATTAATAAATAATTATTATTTAATGCCAGTATTATAAATTTGAAATGTAACTCTTTAACACAGAAAATATTAAGACGACTGTCAACTATTTTTTTGAAGTGACATCCAACCAACATGCTACACGTTGATGACATGGCAGCATGTCATGTCAATGTCATGTACACATACTGTATGTATAACTACAAGTGTGAGTTTTGGCGCCATCGAGAGAAAAGATGGTCGAAGTTTTTTCATAATTATTGAATTTCGTGTTAATATTGAGTGAAATAAGTCAATTTTGGTGGCATTTTGTACAATTTTGTTCACTAAAAGTGCACAAATGAAATAATCATAAAGAAATTAGCGTATCGTATATTTTCTCGTTGCCGCCAAATCTCGTTACATGAGCTTGTGTAAAAAGGCCACCGCTTTACCCAAGAAACTGACATGACTTATTGACGACTTACGACTGATGACTAATTAAAATTAATTGAAATTGATATAAAATTTGATGCAAATTTCTACTTGACTAATAGCTAAATACTAACGTAAAAGGCCAAAACTTAAAGAAAGAAAGAAAGAACTACAAGTGTTCAACGAGTATTTAATTTTTTTCTGTTGTAAAACAGTATGTGTTTGATTGCTTATTTGACCTTAAATTAACATTTGATTTCGGCGTAAAGAGTTTACATTTTCTTATAATGTTTCTCTTAGATCTAATTTCATGTTTCTGGGTTAAATATTTAACTTTGACTAAGACTACCCAAAAGACGCTCCTAACTACTACTAAGGCGGTGCAAGCATGTGATGCCAGCAAGGATTGAAATCGATACCAAAAGTACAAGTTCCATACCGGTATTTAGCCGTTCCTGCCATTTCGATACCTGGATGTCGCTTCCACAGTTGTTACCTATGCTCCGTATACCGGTACTGCCCCAACACTGATACTTATAAATGCCTGTACTAAGTAATATCGATTAATGCCTTTACTTAATAAAGATACCCGATAAGTTCAGGAGAGCCGTTGCCAATTCATTCAAATCATTTTCAGTAACTGTATCATCTTTTTTTTTAATTTATTCACTGACTACTACTATTAAGTTGGAATAACATTTACATGTCAATAATAAACAAAGATATCTTCGATTGAAGAAAAAATATTACGTAATATATATATTTTTAGTAGGTACCGGTAGTATCGAACTATTACAGGTAAAAGCCCTTAAACCAATAGTACCGATACTAACAGTACAGGTAATGCACTTGGTATCGGTATTCCTCCAAGACCGTTATTACCGGTTCCCAAAAACACCGATATTTCAAGCCTTGGATGCCACATACCAGGGACTGCGTATATGAAGACTGGATGATGGTTTACAATCCCTTTTTTTAAATATGAATTCATGGATCGCTAAATGACGAAAACAGGCGTTTCTAATTTATTTATATATAAGTAAAGATTAAATTAATTACTAGCTAGAATGCTTCAAATTCCAGATTGCGTGTTCAGTTATACTGACTTAATGAGCTTAATTTAGAAACATGGTTAGGATTTTATAATTGACATCTACAATTAAAACATTGAAAAGCGGATTATGATCTAATGAATTTTAAACACGAAATACTTACAAATGTTATTTGATGTATGTTAAAGTAATCTTTTGTTAACAGCTCACTCAAAAGTAAAACTTCATTTATGTATGAAGTAAGTTTCATTGTACAGAAAACTTAAGATATACTCATTATAACTTTTATTTAACATGGCTTACTTTCAAAGATGGCATATACATAAGTACTTTGTACATTTTCTGATTATTTTTAGTTTAATAAAGATAATGAATAAACTTGGCTCACGAGATAACCGACATGTGGGATATTGATTCAACAACAACTGTCCCGATAGTCGTGTCAGTAAACGGTCTTATAGAGAAGAGTCTCGACCAACACCTTAAGAGACTCGCTCTGCAACCCTGGATTAAGGGCCGGATTCAAAAGGCAGCAGTTTTGGGGACGGCACGCATTATCGGAGGTTCCTCAGTCTGTCGCCCTGACCACTGACGGTTTAGTTGTAAGACCACCGTTTCTGGTAACCTGTTTTTTTATGTTTATATTTTTAATATTTTTTTTATATATTAAATGTATAGACGTAGAAAATAAGAGGCATTAAAAATAAATGATAATAATAATTGCAAATACTATATTTACAGTTTTACCTTTCTTAATATTGTGATTTTAGACATATTTCAACTAACAATTTTTTGACTATATTGTAACTGGAATAATGCTTTGATTCTATAATTTAAAATCACATATTGTCTAATTACATTTCAAATTATCTAAATGTAAATAAAAACATGAATCGCGACTATGATCTAGTGGTATGGTGTAAGCGATGACTGTCTCCGGTTTGATTCCGGGGTCTGGTAACCTAAAATGTATTTTTGAAACAACGTTGCCCGGATTTAAACAACCTATCACATTGTGAGATTATGCTGCATCTTTGACTCGTCTTGGGTACCTTTGCCCACCATTTCTGGGATGTGGGCGAGAAAATACTCACTTTTTCATCTAGTTTTTTGAAAATACTGTAGAATTCTGCTTTGTGTAAAACACAAAATAAAAGCAAACTTTGTCAAACCTGCGGTATCAAGGCGACTGTCATATGGGCGACGCGTGGTGGAAGCTCCCGCTGCTCGTAGCTATGACTCCTGGCAGATTGCACACGTTATACGCGACTAAGAAGCGGGAATACAAAGTCAGTTAAACGTGTTCTGTGGTCACACTTGTACATATATCTCAGATCAAAGAAAGAAATAGGGCACAGATATTACCTCACACAGATATTATTGAGTATCCATTTGTTTCATACCAATGCTGAAGCCTAGGCTAATCACATTTTAGAAAGAGTGAGAAACTACATGTGCCTGACCAAAAACTCAACATTTACAAAAGAATGTGTATTGCATGTCCATTCGTATATACAACCAAATTCCTGATAATCTTAAATCACTTCTATTAAACAGGTTTCAAAAAAAGGTATTCAACTTACTTTTAGAGAAAAATGTTATAGTGTCAAAGATTTTCTTGCAGACAAGAATAAATAAAAAAATATTTTTAATATGATTGTTGCCAGGGAGTTTGTTTTGCCGTTTCTTCTCCTGTCTGGCTAGGTTTGGAAACGGTGGTAGTTTATAAGGATAAATTAATTTACATTCTAAAAATTGTTTTTATTTATATTAATCATAAAATCAATACAAAAAGCAGAGTGTAAATAGTAAATAAATAATTCAAATTTGTAATTTAATTAAAACCTATTAAAATATTTGGACACCACAAGTTGGTAGAACATGTTGGAACGCTTAATTAATTTTGTAATATCTTTGTAACACTCATATTCCGCAAGTAAATATTTTTTCTTTTCTTTCTTTCTTTTCCAATGTTATGTACGCTACTAGGGTAGAACTATGATAGAAGCGGACGGCTTTAATGGCTATTTTTATGCAGATAAAATTTTGCAAATTTGGTCACGCAGGTCTGTATGCTTTGTAGAAGCACATTTTGCGTATTAAAACCTGTTCAAAAATTTCTTTTTCCTCAGTCATCAGTTTCTTGAAAAAAGGGTCACAATTTTATTTGTTTATATTCGAAAAGATATTAAGGCACTGCAATGTATAACAACTACCTAATCACAGTTTTTTTAACTAGTGGTCGCCTATTGGTCGAAATTCGACCTTATCACATTTTAATTATAAGTAATTCAATATAACTTATAAAAATACATTGTTTAAAAAGGTTATATTGCAAATTATCTTTTTGATAAGAATGCTATCGATCTATCTTTTCTAGCTATCATTCATCAATTCACCTACTATTTTGTTTCGAAACATAAAGAATATAGTTGGTGCGCCATCTGCGGTCTTTCGTCGTTACCAATAGTTTTATTTGTGTGTATTAAATGCATGGTAGTATGTGTAATGTTTTGTTTTTTGATTTAAGGCACTTAGTTGGCATTATTCAAGGAATATAAATACGGGCATTATTCTTGAAAAATATTAACGTTCGGCACTTCTCCTACACATAAACTATAAGTGTGTCAAAATTTCATACTCCTCCGTCCGCGCAATTTTCGTAAAACGAAACATTAAATACTTACGAGTAAAATACGAAATATTAAAATTTAATTTCGACAATTTAAAATCAAACTATTTTTTTCGAGCATTATTGAAGGCTAAAGTGTAAAGTCAACACGCATTGTACATTTATCTTCCGCGCCAAACTAATTCAGAACAAACAGTATGGCGGCTGTTGACGGTAGAACATTCGAGGCTAATGTCAACATACAACACGGAATGGACCCTGTGCTAATATTTGTCATACAACTCGGCTTGTGAACTTTGCCATATAAGGTGAAATAAAAATACATGTCACATAATATTCCTATTTTGGTTGACTAGTGGAGAGTGGCAACAGGAATTAATTTCGTCTTTTGTAGAAACTCTGTTCTACGATGTTTAATAAAGGAAACTATAGACGTATAATATAGTAAATTAAAAAATGTATGATATTTTAAGCCGTCAAAGACATCTACAATTTCAAGCCGTTACCACCGAAAAAAATATCAGTAGTAAAAGAACTAAACTGAGGTTTCGTGAAATGTTATACAGCTGTCATTTTGTAGAGTAACCATCGACTATAAATTTTCCACGACTACATTTGTCATTGAAGTGAAACTTCTTTATTGACGCCTAAGAAAAAAATTCCGTCACATTTATCTGTTACGCTCCACAAAAAAAACCTCTGTATGTTGTTGGCGAATTTCATTCTGCGTTCTATGCGACTTAGTTTCGCCGGCCGGTATGTTTTCTGTAATGTAGCAGATCTCTCCTGTCTCTCGCAACGCGCGATATATAAAGTTTTTTTGGAGTGAAACTCGTATTCTGTTACGCTTCATGAAAAAACGATAACATAACAAGTTTAATTTCTAACGTGAGTACGCTAAAAAATTAATTATTACGTACACGCACACACACCAACACAAACACACTCACACACACAAAAACAGACACACACACCCACATTTTATTATATCAGTATTCTTAACGCTATTTTTAAGTAAACTTCTCACTCAGAAACTCTAAATATCACACTGGCGATGCTGTTTACTGACAAGATAAGTTGGTCGCACTGTACGCGCATATTTCCTAACTCTTAATCTATAGGGTATAGACCAAAAAGTATCGTGTCAGGTAGAACGTAGAATGTCAAAATAGGCCAAATTTTTCTAGCTTGTTTCTGCTCTGGCACTATAATTTCTAGCTAGGTCATGGCAGTATGGACCCTGTAGTACCGGGCGATGAATAAGACTACAGTGTCCTTTGCCTGTCATCGTAGGCGGCTGATCGGGGACTGGCCCCCCGATCAGCTGACTGACTGACTGACTGATGTGATGCAGCCCGCAATATAAGGCAGCATAGCATGGTGCGATGGTGCTGTTATCAAAGTGCTGATACTAGAAGATTGGGTCTTATGAGCACTTGAGTTTGCGTGCAGGTGTGAGGGTGACAGCAGTGCGTTATTTGAAGTTCCCGCAGTCACCCAATACGCACAGAGGATGGACATCAAGTGGTTTTAGGTGCAAGGAGTCCGGCATTAACCACCACTTCCCCCGAAAGCGGCGGGTATCACTGAGCAGCATTTTTTCGAGACTTAAAACTGTCCTAGTTCAATAAAAAACCTCTCCTTTATATCATACGCAACAAAAATTTATAGATATGACATACTAGTTGAGGGTATACTTAACTACACATTTCCTACTCTCGCGAATATTGGTATTGATATCTCTTTAATAATTATTTTAGTAGGAAAGTTTGTGAAGATATTCAAATGTTTGTTATTTGAATATAACTCAGGTATTCACTTAACGGGTTCCCATGGGGGAGCTCCGTAACTTAGTACCCGAGCGTAGAGAGTAATAAATTATTTACATTATTTCTAATGACATTCACACTATTAATGGTAAGAGATATAAAGTCCTTAAAGGGATAGGCAAAGATACAACTAGAGCATTCTCGATTAGCCATTACCTTTCAGTCCCTCTTTTCTCTATGTTAGTCCGGGTTCGCTGAATATAATACACTATGTGCCTATCTACCAGGCAGCTTGTAAGAGGTGAGCATAGGCAAAAAAGGTTATTACTGTCACGGTCACTGGCGGGAGAGCGTTATGCAGTAATTTGTCCGGATAGAGATGCAGCGCTTTATATATTTTCGCAGCTATAACGGTTCCTTATGCTCTGGTCTAAAAGATTATGTTAGCCTGTAGAATGAACAATAGGTATATCATCTCAGTCATAGACCAAAGCCATCGTCTATTAGTAGTTTTTTTTTCAAATTTTAAAGAAAAAAAAATAACCCAAGGCAGATTCTTTTTTCTTTCCAATTTATAGAAAGTTAACCCAAGCAAAGGGCAAGTCCTAAAATAAAAATACCTAGTATGACAAAATTCTGATTGATACAAAAATATGATAATAAATACTTAAGTGTCACATATACTAATGCTAATTAGAGAAATAAAAGTACTTAACTATGACTATTATTTGAACTACCCCAAGGGGCAGCTATCCCCACAGTGAAAATAATAGTTTTCAAGCGTCTTACTCAAAGTCATCAATACTTGCAACAAGTGATATTCATTTGGTTTCTTTTATTAATTTATACAATAAATACATCTGGTTAGTCTGAATCATATTGTAAACTATAAATGACTCTTACCATTATGTACCTATATCAAAAAAAATTGTTACTCAGCCAAAAATACTGCATTTCAATATGTGGGTCATTTATCCGACTTTACCCTATACATAATAAATTTTTCATATATCTTTGAATCTGCAATATTTACGTTCTTGTTTTTTTATTTGTTGGAATAGAAGAACAACTATTAGACGAATATTAATTTATACTGGATTTTAACAAAAATAAATAATTCACGCGTATTCGAGTGATCGTCTAAATCCAACTAAAATAATTAATGCAAAAGTTTGTATGTATTTTTGTTACTCCTTCACGCAAAACTGCTAACCCACATACATACATACATATTAAAACATAACATAGGATAGTTATTATCCCGAAAAAAATCCTGTGGGACCATTAACAACGCGGGCAACGGCACAGTCAACAGTTAGTAGGAAATAATTAAGCGAAAGAAATAAAAAATGGTTCTGAGATTTTATCAAAATCTAACAACTAGTTTTGAATTCCACTTAACAACGCATACATTTTTCACTTATCGTGACGACCTCATCGTTGATGAAAAATGTATGCAGTAGAATAAGGATAAGGTTACATTACTAAGGATAACTCCAAAACCACTAATCGGATTATGATAAAATTAATACGTAGTCCCATATACAAAATGACGACTTATCACCTAAAAATAGCCATTATAATCAGTTGGTTATTGACGGAGGATACATACATACAAAAAATCAAAATAAAAACACAATCGAACTGAAAACCTCCTCCTTTTTTAGAGTAGGTTAAAAATAAGTATAATTTGAGTTTAATAATTTCCAGCAAGTTCCTACAAACACTTATCTTATTCCGAATGGAAAGGAATATATAAAGAAACTAGCTGACCCGGAAGACGTTGTTCTGCTACTTTTTCTAATGGGATTTTCGTAAAAAAAATTGGGGTGAGAGACCCTTGTCACTTAGGGGTATGAAAAATAGATGTTGGCCGATTCTCAGACCTACTTAATATGCTCACAAAATTTCATAAGAATCGGTCAAACCATTTTGGAATAGTACGGGAACGAACATTGTGACACGAGAATTTTATATATAAGATAGGGATCTTAGAAATCGATCGAATTTCACGTAGTAACACGACTTTGTTTTATGTACATAGATATTCCGATACTTCATAGCATCGTATTTATTCTAAACCATAGAGTTACGACGCGCTTCGTGTACCAAGAAATTGTGATTTATTGTCAGGTAGCTGGAGTCGTAATATTAAACCAGAATTACTGGGCGTGGAATCGTATTTCCAGACGTAAATAACAAATATTACCTCCATACTGAGCAGCGGAGTTTAATGCCTTCCTTGTCGTATGCAATAACTAGATACCTAGATACCCGATGCAATTTCAAGTGTCACTATGTGAAATATAGTATATTTTTTTTTATTTTAATATGTTAAGTATTTTCACGCCTAAATCTCCAGAGGCAGAGGCACGTCAAGGGTACCCACGACTAGCCGAAGACACTTAATCCCTTAATGTGATAGGTGCCTATCGCCAACCGGCGTTAGACTATCACGTTATTTTTTTTGTTGGTTGACCAGGGGATCGAACCCGGGAACCTGGACCGAGGTGTAGACCACAGAAAGACCTCGGAAAGCAAAACACACATATGGTCGTAAGTCAACAGCTTATATTTATTTAATTTTAATACGTTTTTTTTAAATTGTTGCATATTTTTTATATAGCACATGACTATCGTGATAGTCATATATGTATAGTCACCATAGATATTGCAGGTGCGTCGCTGTCCTGCGGCTGGGATGTTAGGTCTATTGTGTAAATCTACCGGCTACTCTACCTTCCAGACTATAATATGTCAGTCATTACGGCAGTAGAAATAGGTAAGGCAGTGGATACTACCCTGGCAAATTGTTGCACAGCACTCAATCACCAGTGGTCTTGTTGGTGCAACTGATCTATATTTTACCCAATGTTCACCTCTTATGGTACTTCCTGGCAGAAAGCGGGACGGGGGATGCAATCTCTCTATGTAATGAAATCTTAGAATGTGCTCCCCCCCTACTAAAATGATATTGAATAAACAGAAATTTCGTTCACACGTCGAGAGTCGAGGAAAATACAACAACCCTAAAAATACAGATTATTATGAATTTAATCATGTTCATCTGAATCTTCAGCATCTGACGCTAGACCTAAAATATTCCTCAACATTTTCCATTGCGTGCGCTGCGTAAATGGTAATAGCTACGGAAAAACCCATTCAGATATTCTACAAAAAAATACGTGTCATGTAATACTGAGGGTTAAGTAGTCGGCAGACATATTAGACCTAACATCCCGACGACTGCACTATGACGTACCTCAAACATCTATGGCGTTTAAGCTTAACAACTCACTTAGCGGTTTTTACCCGCGTCCGCGGTGCTCGTAGAACTTCTTTTTTATTTCAAAACTTACGAGACCGCTAATTTTTGCGGTCACGCAGCTGCCGCGGTTGAAATCATCGCTCGCAAACCAGCACGACTCTACCGGCGGGCAACCAGTGACGCGGGAACCACAAAGAACCGCAGACGCTGCGGGTTTAAAACGCGTCGTGAAATGTGCTCTTACGTTTGATATATAAATCTACATTTATATACAGAACCTGCGGGCCCGCAACCGTCGCGGCCGCGGGAAAAAACCGCGCCGTGAGTTTTTAGTCTTAAGGCCTCGTACCATCAGGAGAGCTTCGTGCTGTATGCTATATTTGGTTAGTCTTTTGACCATGTATCATTTGGTTTGAAAGTCAGTTTTGTATCTTCAAGCCAATATCCTACAAAAGGTTAGCAGAGGCGCAACCAGAACACCCACGACTAGCCGAAGACACAAAGTCTCACAGTGTAATGACAAGCCTATCGCCAACTGGGCACATATCCAGGCAAAGTTATTTTTAATTTAAAAATTTAAAATACGCATTTTCTATTTTTTTTCCTACCCGCTTGCTGACCTCAAAAGGTCCACCACAGAGGATACCTAACAATTAAATTAAAATATATCACATTATTTCGTCTCTGTGGTCTAGTGGTTCAGTTGTTGGACTTGACTGCATGAGGTCCCAAGTTCGAACCCCGGGTCGGGCAACAAAAAGAAAATTGTGTTTTTCCAATTTTCCAATAAAAAAAACGTTTCTCGGGATTGGTATGTGCCCGATTAATGGTAGGCTTTCCACCTATCACATTGTGGGACTTATGTCTTCGGCTAGTCGTGGGTGCACTGGTTGTGCCTCTGCCTACCTCTTCGGGGATATGGGCGTGAAGATACTTTTATATATCATATTTAGAGTTCATAACTTCACTTAATGAAATTCAGTATACAGAAAAATTATAATCTGGAATAATAGGCGTTTATTCTGATATTCTCATTGGATGATTATATTTGGCGAAGGACAGGCAGTTCAATGAATTTCCCACAATCCTGTGTACCCGCAGTACACCAGCAGTCCACAACAAGCAATACATTATCCATCCCTAGATAACGTGTGTTTGCAGCTCCCGTATTTGCGGTCCTCCTGTTTACCTCAATTACACTGTTGACTCAGCACGCGGCTCTCATGAATCCGGTTCATTAAATGGAAATATACAAATATGCAATATCCTGTACGTAAGGTGGCTAGAATAGCAATACCATCACGTATTATATCTTTAAAGCTGAACACTTTACAGTAAATATGTACTGCGAGTAAAACAAGAAAAACAAACCTAAATTATATTGTGCTAAAGTTAACATATCTTAAGAGAACCGAAGGCTATTGTCATGATGAAGTCTAAATTTCATGTTTGACTCATTTAACAGTATCACATGAAACATAGCGCACAATCACCGACGCATTTGGTAAAAATAAATTAAGGATTTTCGTCACAAAAATAGAGGAGTTCATAGGTAAGTTTCAGAAAACTGAGGAGTAACAATGTTTCATTCGTTATTTAAAAAAAGGAAGTATAATTATAGTCTTCTACTATAGATTCTAAATTAGTAGGATTTTTGGATCTTTTTAACTTAATGACCCGACAATAAGGATTTAATTAACGTATTCAATTTAACGTTAATGTATCGCACCTTTTTTTCTTGACGATTTAAATTTTGTTTAAGGTACATCGCACACTCGATATATGTCGCTCGACAAACGCAAGTACATTTATTTGCCATAAGTGGACATCCATTATGATAATGTAATAGAACAAAGCGCTCCGTATTCTCGTAACGGACAGCCACTCTAATAAGAGTTCGTAACGATTACTAAAAGGGTCGTTAGGGATATTATATCGGGAGGGTGAACTGTATCCCGATATTATGGCCAACTTTATGACCCATTTTGTGAGCTATTGTCAGCCAACCTATATGTCTTCTTCTGACATTGTGATATTATGTTACAAACAGTATTGATTGGGATATATTTGGTTTAACAACCTGATTTGTTTTTTAAAGCAATGTGTTCTGTAGTAGTGATTACAAGTAGTTCTGTTTTGGAAAAAGTAGAATAATCAGACGAATCACCTGAAAGTAAAGAATACACGTGGCGCGTATCTCCTCCTCCTCATCAGACTTACTACTCAAGTTTCATTTCACATTTATAGATGATGACATCGGTTAATAGGTTAGAAAAGTAACATAGCTAAAACAGATTTTCTGGAATTTCATCGATGTGACTACCTTTCTACTAGGAATTAATAAGGTGTTTATAAAAAAAGCCTCAGAAAAAAGGCTGGGATTTGATGTGTGTCCGGTTGGCGATAGGCTTGCCAACTATCACATTGTGGGACTAAGTATCTTCGGCTAATCGTGGATTGTGCCTTTGCCTGCCGAAGGGGTTCAGGGATATGGGCGTGAAGATACTTGTAAAAAAGATTCTATTGTCTTGCAATCTGATATTGGCATTGATTAGTTCCCGAATTCGATACTTGGCCTTGGGTACCTTACAATATATTTTTTAAAACAATGTTAAATGTAAACAATGTTGTTTAATGTGATCAAAGCTACATTAAACATTCATAGCAAATGCTGACATGCGGAGTTAAAGAGGCCAACAGATGACAGAGATGAGCACGTCCTGATGGCTCAACACCAAAAGATGCTGCATTCGCAATTTACACAGATAGAATACAAAGATTATTATATTAATGTGTGTGTTGGTTTAATTTGTATATAAATTTAGGATTTAATTCAATAAACTAGATTAGAACTTTGGTTCTTGTCTCATTTACCCTCCTCTCAATGTAGCGAAGACACCTTTAAGTCCTTAATTGGTCAAGTGAGCCTGCTCAATCTGATTTGAGAGTATCACCACATCCTTACCACCTATCCTACCCGTAGGGTTCCGTCTGCTACCGTAGGCCTGTTGGTGTCGACATCCCGCACGTATCTATTTAAGTATATATTAAACCTTATGTTAGGGCTAGGGCTGGTAGGCTTCTATGGCCTAAGGGACGTAGGGTGCTAGGTCCTTAGGGTCACCTGACATAGGTTATTTCTGTTCCGTATCACCAACCCTTATGGTGGTCGGTTCATATGGTCCTTCGAGCCGGATGTCTGCACCAAAAGACCTACGGCCAGAACTGAACCAGCGAACTCCATAGGTCGCTGGTTCACCATGTATTAAAAATCCGGTCCGGTTAGCGATCGCATCGGTTTGCCACCAATTTCACTGTGAACGTACGCAGTATTTGGCTTTATTTATTGCCGCTGTACCTTTGGCCACATCTTCGTAGACAAGGTATGAAAATACTTACTTATAACGGCGAGAAACAACGTGCGACTGTTTCTAGTTTAAAATAACAATATGCGACATAAAGTAAGAAATAGCAGCTACGGTATATAGCTCCATATAATCTGTTGAAGCGACGTTTATTGCCTCATGTATCACTACTGCAATTGCTATGTAGGCAACTTTTTTATGCAATAAAACAACGAATTATAACAGCTTTATGACGTTAAGAAACAGCTATGACCTAAAAATGCCGAAGATGTTATAGATGCGTTGCAGTTCCAAGGCCGAGGTACTGGCCTGTGGCCTGTGTGCGTTTATACCTTACCCTCGGGACCGGAAGAATGCAATACTAAACGTGTTAAAATTATTTCATAACTCATGTGTAAAATTATAGTAGCCGGTTTAACCATCTACTAATTAAGATAAATCAATTTCTTATAGAAGATACTCGTATAAGTAGAAGTGTATCTGCGGGTATAAGTGATCTATGCCCGTAAAACTAACCCTGATTTAACTGATGTCCCTGTCCAATATACATGCATACATACATATCTTCACGCCAAGTCCCTTACGGAGTAGGCAGAGAGTATCGAGTGCCAGACCTCACGATCCTGACAAACCTATCTACCTTCCTTTACATTCATTACCCTTTTCATACAGGTTTCGGAGACTCTTGACACCACCCTCGGATAATGTCCGATTGATCTGATCGTGAAATGTCAGCCTTGGTCTCCCCGGGTACTTACATACATCCACATTCTTTCCACATGACCGAACCAGCGGAGCATGCCCTTTCGCATTTTAACACCAACACTTTCTTTCAATCCCACTGTTTCTCGGATCTCACCGTTACGAATGCGGTCAGCGAGCGTTACACCACAGATTTTCCGTAGTGCTCTAATTTCGACCGCATTTATCTTACTTTCATGCTCTTTCTGACATACCTAACTCTCGCTTCCATACAATAACGTTGAGATAAGCACAGAATTATGCAAAGCGAGCCTAGCTTTTTGACTCAAAACCTCGTTTTGGAATAGCTTACCCAACGCTCTATTCACACCATTCCCTGCACTCACTCTCCTCTCTACATCCGCGGTGTACCTTCCAACCCTTTTGGACTTGACTGCATGAGGTCCGTCAGGTCCGTCCGTGAGGTCAGAAACTGCTGAACTGATTTTCATGAAATTTGGCGTTTTTGCGTGAAGGAGTAATAAACAAACAAACACGCAAACATTCGCATTTATAATATAATTTAGTAGGATATGCACTTCAAACTGAGAACATCTCTTGTTTTTTTCATTGCTTGCAAATAGTATAAAAGACTCTTTCAAATAGTATAAAATAGTATAAAAGAATCTTTATTTACACGTTTATAACAGAAAGCAATTTTTTTATGATATTGGAAGGCAAACAAGCAGACGGATATCCTTATGGTAAGGAATTCACACCGCCTAGAGACACCAAAGTTGGTCATGGTGTGATGCCAACCAGAGGCCAGGATGTTAGGCCTCGAGCAAAAGTAAGTTTACCGTCTACCTTACCCTCCAAACCGGAACGCATCATGACATTATGGCGGCAGGAATAGATAAGGCGGTGGTAAAAATACGGGCGAGTCGCTGCAGGACTCTACCATCTAGTCAAATGTCACATTGTTAGTGACGGTAAGCCTATGCTAGTCTTTTACGAGCTGCCTGGCAAGAAGGCAGATGGTCTATTTCGCAAAGAAGCCCGGACCAACACGGGGGATATAACGCTAAAATAATAAATCATAAACTTTATTACCAAGGATTTGATTTCGCACTAAGGAATACAGAATAAAAGGTATCTTCACGCCCATATCCCCGAAGAGGTAGGCAGAGGC
>NJDC01007035.1:0-11195 GCA_002245475.1 Calephelis virginiensis | reverse complement strand
TTGTCAAAATTATAATGAATACTTTTATAAATATTCGTTTAAAATAGTCCGCGTTAATGCTTCGTTTGTTGTCACGATATGTTGTATCTAATCATGACGTCACCAACCTGCGCATGCGATTGCGGTCGGCTTGAACCGCTAGAATGCTACGATACGTCGTAACTTGTAACTATACATTTTGTATTTTGCTTCGGATATAAAATTATAACTAATATATTTTTTTAATTTTTGATTAAGTACTTAAAAGATCTAGTGCTATTGATTGCCAACTCTTTCTCAAAATTTTGCTGGTCTTTTATTTGTAGCCCTGTATAAATTATACCTGGCTCATTGTAAGTTTAGTCTGTTACGTTGTCAACACAATCATAATACACCCTGCGTTGGTCCCAGATTTTTGAGTAGAATAGACTGAGTAAAAGAAGGAGAGATCTGCCAAGCAGCTTGTAAGAGGCTAGCATAGGTTAATTAATACGTCTTTACCAACTAGACTATTGCTAGTAGAGTATTATGTAATAACTGGCCCGGGAAAGACTCCACCGCTTTATCTATTCTTGCCACCATAACGACTCTTCCATTTTCTCATTCCAATGGTAGGCTTGCACAACATAGCTAACATCTCGACCTCAGGACAGAGACGCACCTGTAACATCTATGGTGTTTATATGCCATGGTTATCTCTAACCATCGAAAGAGTCTTGTGCTTGTTCACTGACCTCTACTTTGAAAAAAAAAAACCAAATAAAATTTATTGAAACTAAACTTATTTGCAAAAAATGGATGCATAGAGTTGTTACAAAAAAATTTAATAAAAGTTTGACGTGTACACAGAATTAGAATAAAAATCAGAAAAATCTTTATACTCGAGAACTATACAAGTGGTACTTGTGTGCGTCGGCATTTTTATAAACTACCACCGGATTGGAGTCGCGGCCACACACTGAGAAGATCCGGCGAAAGAAACTCAGCAAATTTTATCAACAAACAACAAACTTTAAAAAGGCATAATATCACTTTTTTGTACTCTATTTTCTTAATAGCAATTCTTAACAAATTTAGTTACTAAGACATTGAAATTAAGTTACATTATAAAGAATAAAAAAATCAGAAACCTTAAAGCATTTATTTTCATTCCGTTTCTTTTATCATTAACACTGCTCTGAAGAAGTAGTATTTCTAAAGCTTTTTACGTCCTGAATCCATTACTGTTCTGCACTTTTTGTGTTTTCTTAACTATTATTAATACTACTGCATCAAATAAACATTTTTTCAACTATTATTATTATTTCGACGACTTTTAATTGGTTCAAAAACGAAGAAAGTTTTCAATTCATCTGTGTATTTGGTTTAAAACCAAGGTCGACTTACACCAAGATGATAATACGATGAAACCTATTTTACAGTAAAATTATTATACTAGAAAATATATTAAAAATGGGTTCACTAAAAACTTCCGGATTTATTTATTTTTTATTTTAAAGATATTTTTTTTATTGAATGGTGTAATTTTAAGATAGTAAGAAAATTTATTTCCGACTTAAAATGTAAGACGTCTAGAATGTTCAAAAATTGGATTTACTGTTATTTATCTGGGTTGCATATAATATGTTGATGCCCGTCACTTATACAGGATTGGATAGTTGAAAAAAAGCATATCAACATATCAATACTATTTTATTACAAACATTATGATATAGTCTTCGTAGACGAGTAAACATGATATAAAAAAATCTGAATAATGAAAAACAATTTTATTAATCAGAGTAATAATTTAAAATATTCCTTCCAGGATTTTTTAGCCAACCTTTTTGTAATATGATCTGTAATATACTAAAATTATTATGAAATATGTTTCATTCTAATATCAGTTCGGTGTCAGTCGATGTAAGTGCGGATCTTCTACTAAAACGTTTCTTATGTATGTTTAAACAAATAACGAATGTGTTTTGATGTTTCCTTTTGCAGCAGGTTGTGAATGATTTCGAGATGGTCCTATTACCTAAATATCCTTGTGTAGGTTGGAATAAAACCTTTTAATGGACTGTATATATTTTTATTGGTTGCTTGGTATTAGATGTTAATATTCACTGGTGAACAATTCGCTGCGCGGTAGCCGTCGTAGTCGTGTTCCTTTTAATGTATGATGTCGCTCCTGCGTTGTTCGAGCTATAGACGGAGACTGGTTTCTCGGATTCGGCGCTCGGGCGATTGCCCGCTCGCCGGCGCAGGCGCCCTCTCCAGGCACATTTAGAAGGCCCGCCATTGTTAGGCGTATAATGACCCAACAATCCTTCAAGTGGTGTTAAAATAATATTTAATAACCAATGCTTTTTTTGTATCCTAAATGACTTGGTGATGACATTGAAGTAGTTTTTTTTTGTTCGTCTAAATGACGTAATAATGAAATTTGATTTGGTGTTTTGCAGTTTTACTGCCCGTTTATAATATTTTATACAATCTGAGGTAATTATAATTAAACAGGAATATCTTTTATATTCTTTTTAAAATTATTTTCTTCTCATGAGCTCTGTCTTAAAAGGCTGAGTTGTTACAGAATATAATGGATTAATCTATATTTAAAAGTGCAAAAATACTCACCCTTATTTGTAGATAAATATCTACTTAAACTTTAAAAGATTTGAAACTTGAAAAAGATATTTTTTTTTGGTAGGAAAAGAAGACATTTTTGAAGCTACATATCAGCTATGAACCTATTTTCAAAAATGTCTTCTTTTCCTTCGGATAATGCGATAAATTAAAGTTTGTAAAGTCTGTTAATTTTAAAGTTGACCAGTCATGACAAAATTTTGCACGTTAGCCGTTTTATTAATAAACATGGACTAACCTGGGATTAAAATTGATTTGATATTATAGCCTGTATCACACTGTAATATTAGGTTGTGCCTTGGAGTAGTTTACTTCGTGTTTTTTAGTAAGATGGTTAGGGTGTATGATCGGAAGAATGACATTTCGTTTTCATTGGCAAATCTGCTGGCAACAGCGAGTGATGATTAACGGCCAATATTAATAATCAATCCTAATCCAAAACTTGCTGTCCAAGATTGATATTTTGATCCATTTTTATGTTATCGCTTGCCAATAAAATATCTGTGCACAGGATAAATATGGCAATTAGGTATGGAATAGGCCGCCGGATACGCAGCTATCTAGATTGCTTGAAATCCATTAGATTGAGATACATTATTAACATTGGCCGTAAATGGAACTAGTAAGCTGTTAAAAGCTCGGGTTCGGTTCCCAAGGAGAGCAGGCATTTGATGCGCATTTAGATGCCTGTATTTCCAAGTCTAGGTGTTTATTAAATGTATTCTGGTATCTATTAAACTATTTATATGTTCTAGAATCGCTCATTAGCACCCATCACAAAAGTACATAAATTGCTTACTTTGGGGTTCGATTTGTGTAAGTACTCTTAAACACGAGCGGCATGTCACCAACGCCATAGGTAACAGCAGCCGCCGACAAATGGCGACGCTTGCAGTTGTGACGGCAAGTGTTGTTGCCTGTCGACAGCAGTTACCTATGCTGTTGGTGACATGTCGTTCGTGTGTAAGAGCTATATCTTGTCCAGGGATATTTATTTATTTAAGTTTCTTACAATACATCTCCGCTTTGTAGACTCACTCAACTAAATAACTACAAAGCTCGGGGACGATTAGCGATGGGGAAAGAAATTTGTGTATTATTTATTTATCTATGTCTTCACGCGTCTGGGTATTTATTAGAATCTGACTGTTATATATTTAATTATTTCTATGTATTACTAACGTTGTCTAAAATTCTTAACACAAGCATATAATTTACTTACTTTGGGATTCAATTAATTTGAGTGACTTCTTTAGGAATATTTATTTATTTTATATTTTCCTTCGAGACAAAAATGTTTGACTTCCTTTTTGAAATATTGGTAATATGAATTACGAATCCGGATAGATGACTGTCGAACAAACTTTAATTGAATAACGTGGCAATTTGCAAATAGGTATAATATGCAACATAGATACACATATCGAACACATTTTTTTACAATAACTACAAAAAAATGCTCACCTGTTTTCCATATTTTTAAAAACTTTAATCCTTTGCATGCCAGAATGTCGATCCTCGCAATCCAGTTATATATAACTACACCGTTAAAGTCGCAGCATACCAGAGGTTAATTGAGATGTCAGAAAAAAATACAAAACATGTATGACTCGGTTGAAGAATATATTTAAAGTAACTATATATTTTAAAGTGAAAACTAATTTAATAAAAAATTTGAAGCGCAAAAGAAGCCGAAGGCAATGCTTAGTTGTACTAATACGGAATTAACTAGGTTACCTTAGACAGTGATTATAGCATTCTAGTCTAGAGGGGAACAAGCAATTTTCCGATATAATAGCTTCTCTGAACTGGCTAAATACGGTTATTGCATACTGAAATGTAATAACTACCATAAACATAGCTGGTCGGTAGGAGCAATTTGTAAGGTGTGTGTAATTTCCTTCATATTTCGGTAAAACGTTTCGACTATTACCCACCCCAAATTTCTGGCAATCTTTCCGTATTATAAAACTGTAACAAAACTGTGTCTGTATGTTGAAGTTAATAAAGAAATAATTAGGCGCAGTGAAACTGCGGAAACAAATCCAATTATTTCACAAGGTACCACGTCGCGATATTAATTTATGCACTAATATGTATATTAAAAATCACATTTCGGATCATGATAAAAAACTAACATGGACCCCCTCGAGATTATGATTGTCTTTGTATTTTCCCCGTGTTGGTCCGGGCTCCTTTGTAGAATAGATCATCTTCCTTCCTTGCCAGGCAGCTCGTGAAAGGCGAGCATAGGCTCACCGTCACTAACACCGTGACATCTGACTAGGTAGTAGAGTTTAGCAGCGACTCGCCCGGATTGGTACCTCCTTACCTCTTCCTGCCGCCATAACGTCATGACGTGTTCCGGTTCGGAGGGTAAGGTAGCCGGTAAACTTGCTATTGCTCGAGGCCTAACATCCCGGCCTCAGGTTGGCAACGCACCATTACCACCTTTTGTGTCTCTAGGCGGCGTGAATTTCTTAACATCAGGAAATCCGTCTGCTTGTTTGCCTACCAATATCATAAAATAATTAAAAATTAAAAATAAAAATAAGCATCAAAATTGCTTGGCTGTTTTCGAGTTATCACAAACAAACAATCTCTTATTATCAAGTCGGAAGGATTGATCTACAGCCAAAATGGACTCTGCATCAAAATATTTTTTATGGAATAGGGGGTAACGCTATTTTATAAAACCTACACTAAATGGATATTAAATTAAACGAGTAGTAAGATACAACATTAACAATCCAGTTAAAACTAGTTTTTAAAACATCTTTACACAAATTTCCACTTATTCAAATATATTTATGAAATGAGGTTATTAACTCTGACATTTCGATGTTCTAAAATCAGGTTTCTCCTCAGGTTTCCTATCATTGAAAAATATAGAATAAGTAATCTTACCTATGCTGACTAATTACGGTTTTTCTTAATGTATTTTGCTTAGGAAACTTAATTACGAAATAATGTAATTAGTCGTGATTTATGGCGCGAGTAAAACTGCGGGCGTAATGTAGTAACGGATAGTCAGAGTATAAAATGTTTGCTGACTAAATACCTACGGGAGTTGCCGCATAATGGCAGTTTGTTGCGCCATTACTGTATTAGCGTGTTTAAACTGAAACTGCAACTATTTATTGGCTATTACTAAATAATATGATATCATTTTCGTGATTGTTACAGTAATAAATAATTTCGGGATAGCTAAAAGTTTCTTCCAAAACTGTAAGCAACCGCTAGTCGGTCGCGCTGCAAAGCCAGAACTGTACTCCTCTTTTTGTAAATATGAACTTTTTAAGTTACATCCGTTCAAACTCATTTTAGTAACTATTTGGTGTGAAAAATTGTATCCTTAATAGGACAGATAGTCCAACTTGTATAAAACTTAAAAAAATACGATACTGGAGATTACTATTGTTTCCGAAAAAACTTTAACTTTTTCATCAAAATTATGGACAAAATTTCTCGGTTTTTTAAAAAGATTTGACTCTCTGATGCAATCACCTACCATTTTTTGATTTTGCTATCGCATACCATTATTTCGATCCCTCTCACGTAAGTTGGTTTTTGCATAAAATTGCCGTTTTGCGTTTTTACCAAAAACTATCACTATTTGCACTATTCAATAAATTTTAGATGAAAATATTTAGAAAATACATTTTTTCAAATATTTTCCATACGTTTATAACAAACAATAATATACTATATATTTTCATCTTTGTAGTAAGTACTTTTTGGGTTTCAATAGCTTACGTGGGAGAGCTAAAATGAAAATATATTAACACAGATTATATCCTCCCTAAACTATATACCTTACCTTAACTTCTTCTGTTAATGTGAAAGAAAACTTCTTCACATACAAGTTCTTTGAAGAGCTAAGAGTAAGAAAGAAATAATATTGTTTAAGGTATAGTCCATTTTTTATAGGATACCATTTTTCTCAACTGACAGTAATACTTAAGTTATATTCAATATATCTCAGAGAAATCGGTATTATGTTGCAATAACAAATATAGTATAGCTATAGTTAATTGTTTTGTACACGATGCCTTCCATTTTATTTTCACAGCTTAATTTTTTTTTGGGTTGGCTGGAAGAAATTTCTTTAGTTAGAGATAAGCTGGCCTTTTGTGCATTTTTAACTTCTCGTGTATTTTGTGTATTTTAGTTTTTGTGTGCAATAAAGTGTTAAATAAATAAATAAATAGTATTAAGTTGCCGTTTACGTAAAAGTTCTAGTGAATTACCTCCAATATCCACGGTGTAAATGCGCTCGTGTTAAGCCAAGGAGCCAAGTAAGAGCCGTGTCGAGGTGGAAGAATCAAGCGGAACCCATAAATCAATGTCATCCACCTCATAAACGTCGCTATAACTATACATTTGTCGTATACCCGCCGGGGAAATGCGTGAAAAATATACTCCATGTATTCTTGATTTTTAAAAACCAGTCTTATTGTATTAATGTAAAAGTTATATTCATTTGCTGGATGGGTCCTATTGATAACATTCTAGAATCTAGAGGTTGTTTGAAAAGCGTATTGCACTTAGCAACTCTCATGATTGCTTGAAACATGCTACGGTTCCGAGCTCGTGAAAATCTTGAATCGTTAACATGTATTTTGACAAGGAACATATGACCCGCCGTCGTTTCCTGCGAATAAAAGTAAATCCTAATGCACGACGTAATAAAACACGCACGGGAAATATAAATCACGAGAGTTTATTCTGAGATTTACAAACAGCCTTGTTATTAAGTACGCGTGGTTATTTGCAGTGCTGGATGAAGCAAGCCCGGGTTTAGCAAATTTTATAGAAGGGCATTTTTCTTAGTTTTCATCCAAATAAATATTTGGAGGTTGCGATTATGTTTTATTGCAGTTTGAAAAATCTTTTATGTCGCCTCTGTGATCTAGCGGTAAAGGTGTTAGACTTGCCTTCATCAGGTGCCATGTTCGATTCTCCGGTTGGGCAACAAAAAGAAGAATTTCCAATTTTCTAATAAAAAAAATGTTGCTCGGGATTGGATACGTGTCCGGTTGGCGATACGCTTGCCACCAATCACATTGTGGGACTTAGTGTTTTATTAGTCAAATATGTGCAACGTCAGAAAGGTATTAAAATTATGTTTAAACTAGCTGACCCGGCAGACGTTGTTCTGCTATTTTTTTTGCTCTGATTCACCCTCATCACTTAGGGTTATAAAAAATAAATGTTAGCCGATTCTCAGACCTACTCAATATGGTCACATAATTTCATGAGAATCGTTTCGGAGGAGTACGGTAACTAACATTGTGACACGGGAAAGTTATATATAAGATTAAAGTACAATAATCAAAATCTCCAACGGATGATAACATTAATACTCCAAAAGTGAATAACCTAATACATACACAATATCGGTTATAAGGCTTGTTCTTGCTACCTAGATCTTTTTAAGTACAGGTCAGAGCATAAGGTGAGGCGCGCCGTAGCAGGAGGTAGCGCCTCTGCCCGATTCCTATTAGTTTCAATGAAAACCTCTACCAAAGTTTAGACATGCAGTAGTTAAACATCACGGAAGTTACCGCGTTGGTTCAGACTCCTTTGCAGAATATACCATCTGCCTTCCTGTCAGGCACCACGTAAAAGGCGAGCATAGGCTTACCGTCACGAACACCGTGACTTCTGACTAGTTGGTAAAGTTTCGCAGCGACTCGCCTGGATTGGTACCACCGCCTTATCTATTCTTGCCGCCATAACGTTAGCGCCTGCCGTTGACATGTTCCTCCGTTGGGTAGTCGGTAAACTTGCTTTTACTGGAGGCCTAACATCCTGGTTTGAGGTTGGCAACGCACCATTAACACTTTTGGTGTCTCTAGATCGCTTACATTTCTTATCATCAGGAAATCCGTCTGCTTATTTGCCTTCCAATATTATTTAAGAAACCACGTGGGGTTGTAATCTAGGTGTTAAAGTGCTATGCAGCAGTTGGGCTTAATTGGTACAACTACCTTATTTATGTTTGCCCCAACTGTATCAGACGGTGCAGGAGAAAAAGGTAGCTGGTAGTGATAGACAGAGAAATCAATGGTATATGCAGCCGATGGTTACAAACTATCAGGAGAGCCACCTGTTTGTTTGTTAAAACAATAAAAATGTTTAATACGTTGTATCTCAAACTTCTTCAGTATTAAGACAAAAATACTTCCCACTTTAAGTGCACTAACTGCAAAGTTTGCAGCCTTCAGTTCGTGCACTACCCTTCTACTTCTAGTCTACTTCGGCAGTAGCCCGAGAAACTAGTTGGGCTACTTAAAGTAAAGCTATTTCGGACTATTATACTTGGATGCAAATTATTACCTCCCCTCTAGATACTTATGCGCGATACTCCTACGATAAAAACCATGAATAAAATAATATAGTTTGTGATTTTCTTTGCCTGCCCCCCTCTACATAGAATCCTGTTTACGCCCTTATTTGCAAGACACTTTGTGCAAATAAGCTCGCATATTGCGTGATCACGTCTATCTCATTGGCATTTACAAAATCAAGCTGGAATATTAGTTAATAATTAATTCTTGAAATACTATCGTATCCCTAAAGTTAAAATAGATGTTTGTGAAGTTTTAAGCAAAAGTAGCTATCTGAAATTGATCAAGATGGCGTGTCAGTGGCAGTGAGTGACGCAGATGAGACACTCGCATCTCGTAGGAAGGCAGTTCGATTTAGAAACCTTTAGATCGCACAGATTTCCGCTGTGCTTGTTTTATAACCCCTTTATAATTTATATACCCCTTTTATAGTATACTAGCTGATGCCTGCGGCGTTCCTCGTGTGGTTAATGGTCCCACAGGAACAATTTTCGTGATAAAAACTATCCCATCTGTTAATCCAAATTACTCCGGTTGTGAAAGTAATACAAATTTATTATTATATTAAAAAAATCCGGAAGTTAACGACTTTTACCGATGATGCTGCGTCCACCTGATTTATTGCGTCCTGTACACGGACGTAAGATTGACCGGACCTAAAATTTGGGCAGAAGACGTCATATGATCGGTACAAAGCTGTGACGAAAAATTGGCTAGGACGTTATTTTAACTCGGGATTGAAATTCCGCGTATTATATAGTTCATCCATTTCCCGCGCAGAATTTTGAGCACGCCACCTGCGCTCGTATATTATAGCACGTAAATACTGCATTGTTTTTGACGATTATATTGGTTCTGGCGCGTATATTACAAAAGTTTTTTTTCAATTCAAACTTAACATTTATTTGCATCCCTACTATTTGCTCAATTGCCGAATTTCATGATAATCGGTTCAACAGTTTTTGCGTATAATATTGTAATTATAATAAGATACATAATTTTTTTGTAGGTTTTTTGTAGATGACTATTCCGTTTTAACCGACTCGAAAAAGGAGGAGGTGGGAATACGATAATATGATTTTATAACATGTATTAGTTGTATGTTTGTTACGCGATTACTTGGTTTAAACGAACCGATTTTGGTGGTCACTATTTTGTAAGGATTAGTTACAATTTCGAAGTGAACTGAAGTTTGACTGGTGATTTTGATTTATACCTGACAGTACATGGATTGCGTGATGGGTTTATGATAAGTTGGGTATTGATAAAAAAATATATATATTATCATACGTATGTAACCTATAACTTTAGAAAAAAACTTCCTCTAAAAACAAAATTTTTCCGTGTCAGTCTCTTATAAGTACTTCCAATTTCTGAAAGTGCTGATGTGCGTTTCCTTGACGCTAGCTATAGAAACTCTTCTAGTAAACATGAGAAGCTCCAACATTCCTGCATTCGATTTATTTTTAATCTTCGTAAGTATGATTACGTCTCGATTTTTAAAGCTCTGCTTAAATGGCTTCCTGTATATTTCCGTAGAAATTTACATATTCTATTTCTCATTTATAATATTCTGTCAGCTCCCACATACTGCAGGTATGTGAGTGTTTTAGTTTTCTGCACTCGACCGATTCCCCTTGTTGTTCCAACAGTAGCCCAGTACTTCGTTTTCCCGCTTCGGAGTCTGATTGTTTCTTTTTTTTTGCTTTTTAATCAGTCAAATTATGAAATTCCCTTCCTGTCAAGGTGTCAAATAGCACTTATTTACTTTTTTAAGCAAATATTGAAGGAATATTACTGATAGTAGAAAAAATAACAAGTTCGTTTACCCTACAAATATATTTTTAAGAATAATAGTTTAATAAAATAAAATATATATTAATATTTTTAAGATAATTGTGTCTTTTTTTATTTTTACATACTCTAATATTATATTTACGTTTTATTTGTTCAAAGTAAAACTATAATCGGTTTTTGTTCACGATGCCTTCCATTTTATTTTCACAGCTTCCCTTTTGTGGGTTGGCTAGGAGATATTTCGGTTTTTGAGGTCTTTTGTGTGTTTTTGACTTCTCCTGGATTTTGAATATTTTTACTTTTAGTGTGCAATAAATTATTAAATTAATAAATAAATAAACATCCATTTACTCTCAAAAACTTTCGCATTTTTTGGTATACTCACGCTACCACTCACGGCTTTACCAAATTATATTTTTTATGGTATAGCCCATTGGCCTT
>NJDC01007032.1:0-10780 GCA_002245475.1 Calephelis virginiensis | reverse complement strand
TTTTCGTACAAAATTTCGATTGTTCAAGGGTTGTCACCATTGATAATATTTAGCTACAAACTGTTGCCCGCAGAGTTGCCCGCGTTGTCAATGGTTGTCAAAGGAACGTATTTACCGGATAAAAACTATCCTGAGTGTTATTTATTTATTCCTTGTTACCCCTATGTGCTTGCCAAATTTTATGAAAATCGTTTTAGCGGTTGAGTAACAAACAAACATACAAACTTTCGTATATATAATATTATTTTGAATTTGATTGAAACGTTTTTGTAGGTAAGTACCTACGTATTGAGTAAAATTTAAGTGTGGAATGTAATAATAATGTGTAATGTATAACGACAAATTAAAAATGGAACTAATATAACACATTTCTTACCTAATGTGCTTCATTTGTAAAGATTTTAAAAACTAAAAAAAAACTAAAATAAAACTAAAAAGTTCTTAAAACTAAAAACTTGTACCTATTTTTGTCTCTTTTTATACGAAAATAACCATGTACCAAAATTAGGTTGGTAATTCAAAACCCTTTCGCAAAAGACTAAAATTAAAAAAAGAATCCTAGATTCATGCGGTTTGCAAAATGGATCAGTAGCTCTACAACTATTATTCTTACGTTAGTTGTGGGCTCGCTTACAAAATAAGGTACGATTGTCCAGGGATCCAGGTAACTCTCTAAACTACTTATTTTGTTATCCTGTCATGAAATGGAAAATTATTTATATTCGCTATGATTTAAAGTTACTGTATAGTTAAAATGCTGACCCTCGTGAGCTTAGAATGCAAAACTCTTAAAAATCAGTTTTTTTTATCGAAATGGGTTTAAAATCGTTTGTGCCTGATTGTACCAACTTTTTTTCGTTTGTACCTCCATAGTTGAAGGGGGCCAATTAGGGCCCTCATGCAAAATTCTTGAGAACCATTTTTTTATCGGAATCATTTTAAAATCGTATGTCCCTAATTGTTTTAATTTATATCTCAATAGTTAAAGGCCTTATTTGGCCAAAACAGGGCGGGCCATGCTGAATTCTTGAATTGTCGAAGTGAATGAAAGCTCCAGTTTAGGTCAACTTAAAGGCATTCTTTTTAAATTCAACACTTGTACCTCACTGGTAAAATGTGAGTGCAAACCCTTGACTAGGTCTACGTAAGGCAATTCACCCAAAATCGTCGTTTGTACCTAGAAGGAATGGCCACGGGGCCCAAAATCATGTTTCAAGTTTTTCAAACTTTCGAGGTTTGTACCTAGGTCAAATCAATGCATGCTATTGTCTGAGTGAGTGGAAACACTAGTCTAGGTCTTCCGTAAGGCAATTCACCCAAATTCGTCGTTTGTACCTCGAAGGAATGGCCATGTTTCTAGGTTATGAAACTTTCGAGGTTTGTACCTTGGTAAAATTGATGCATGCTATTGTCTAAGTGAGTGGAAACACTAGACTAGGTCTCCCGTAAGTCAATCCACCCAAATTCGTCGTTTGTACCTCGAAGGAATGGCCACTGGGCCCAAAATCATGTTTCTAGGTTTTCAAATTTTCGAGGTTTGTACCTTGGTCAATTCGATGCATGCTATTGTCTGAGTGAGTGGAAACAATAGTCTAGGTCTTCCGTAAGGCAATTTACCTAAATTCGTCGTTTGTACCTCGAAGGAATGGCCACTGGGCCCAAAATCATGTTTCTAGGTTTTTCAAACTTTCGAGGTTTGTACCTTAGTGAAATCGATGCATGCTATAGTCTGAGTAAGTGGAAACCGTAGACTAGGTTTTCCGTAAGCCCCCTACATCTGATGAGGTAGAATTAAACAAAAGTTGGTACAATCAGGTACAAACAATTCTAAACCCATTCCGATTAAAAAAAAAAATTTTTCAAGAATTAAGCATGTGTTGGAAGGCAAACGAGCAGAAGGATTTTCTGATGATAAAAAATTCACGTCACCTAGAGACACCAAAGGTGGTAATGGTGCGTTGACAACCTGAGGCCGGGATGTTAGGCCTCAAGCAAAAGTTTACAGGCTACCTTACAAGCAATGACGTTATGGCAGTAGCAATAGGTAAGGCGGTGGTACTCCGGCGTGTTGCTGCGAAACTCTACCACCTAGTAGGATGTTACGGTTCCAGTGACGGTAAGCCTGTGTTCGCCTTTTACGAGCCGTCTAACAGGAAAACAGATGGTCTATTCTGCAAAGGAGCCCCGACCGACACGCGGAAATGCTACCTCAATTATAGGAAATTAGCAGGCGAAGGGCGTAATATCGTCAAAAATTGTCACGATATGGCTTAAAATACGTTTTATTGAGCACTTTATAACAGTAATTTAGAAGAAAATTATTAATTCAAAACTGGTATGAATAATTCATTCATTATTCAAATGGATCAAACTCGTAATAAAATCATCCCGCTTGGATTCATTTGCATGCGCGATCCAATTAGTCGTGTAACCTTACATTTAGTTTTTGAAGTGTCGTAGGGATGCGACTACCAAATCGCAAGTGGAATAATTTGGTAATAAGAATGCTCTAATATTCCTCTAGTGCAATGCTCGGGTGAGATCAGAGACTGAATATGATCGAAACAACGTGTTGATACGAGTATAATAATGAGAGTGGGCACGCTCCATTGGTCTCAAACTTGCATCATATCTTTCATTCCTAACTTAATTTCGTGTATTTAAAGCTACCGCTATATATTTTATATAAAAAAATGTAATAAAAGTGTGAATTCTTTACATTAAACATATTAAATAAAAATTGATATAGTGGATAAAAAAAGGGCAGGTAAAAACATTTTGGGCATTTCTAGAATGATGTTAAATTCTGTCTGTTTCTCAGTCGCGATTTACTCCGAAATTATTAAACCAATCATTACGAAAGTTGGCTGGGGGATACTCTATGGCCCGTGGATACTTATAGACTACTTCTTAACCTATCTACTTAAAGAATTTCAGTGGGAAAGGTGACAAAAGAGAAAATGTAAATGAATTGTAATTAAACGCGCAATTCGATTTTATTATTTTTTCTCTGTTTTCTCTATCTATTGTGTTATATGTTCCAAAAAAGCTGATTACTGCACTTTACTCCAATCACACTTATATTTAAAGTTCGTCTGTTGTCAGTAAATAACCTTTCTTTTATATTAACCTTAATACCTAAGTAAGAGAACTGAGTTCTCAAACGATTTTTCCCGTGTTGTTCGAAGTTCGCTGAGTAGAATATATCATCTGCCTCTCTGCCAAGCAGCTCTTAGGAGGATTATTTAATTATATATAACGGCACAGGGTACCGGTCAGAGTGGTATTATTCCCCAGACGACATATTTTGTGGGCTAGGTGTGGGTGGCGAGCAGAAAACCAAATATCTTTACACTATATTTACTACAACGGTTTCAGTTACTAAGGTACATACTCCATACGAAGTATATTAACAATTAACATTATGTAACACAATGAGCCGTAAGACAGTTAACGGACTTGTTGTTCGCGCGACGGTCGATAGAGAAGTGTGTTCTCGTCGGGGCGCGCCTCGACGATCTCCGCTCACGAGCTCCAAAACCGGACTCTGCCGAAGCGATGATATCGCTTGCGTCTCGCTGCTTAGTCAACTATGGGCCTCTCCGACATATATAATATTTTGTAGCACTGAACTACAAAATATTATATATAATTAAAGAGGCATATAATGACTGCGAGCCGTTGACGGGATAATGAATGTAGGAGGGTACATTTATGTGTGCTTATTTTTACCTTAACTGGTTATTGAAATGTGGTCAAAAGTAGTCTGTGTTCTTTTTTCAATCTCAAAACGCATTCGTGCCAAATTTCGTTCTAACCGTTTCAGGCATTGAGATGTAATTGAATAATAAACGTACAAACAAATATCTGAACTCGCCACAAACTTTTCGTATTCAATCGGATCACGTGAGATTAAGTTTTCATTCCAGTACAATGTCATGTAGACATCAAATAATGCCATTTCTCAAAGCTCGTTGACAAAAAGGGAGTTAGAAAATCTCTTGGTTTATTTGTAGAGAATTAAGTAGGATTTATACCTGGGGAATGATGCCGCAAAGTAGTCTGAGACCGTGTCAGAGCGAGCGGTCTCTGATTACATCGGTCAGAGCAACATTACTGTACTGATTGTCAAGCTATCATGGCTAAGATAATAAACCAATTTAAATTAAACTTAGCTAGTTAAGATAGTTGACCCGAGATCAAACATGCTATCCTGATCGTTCAAGTGACTCTCAGGAAAATTTTACATAATAATATAATCAACACGTCTGTAAATTTTGCATATAATCATAAAGAGCTGTGTATTTTAAAAGAAATTAACAAAAAATACATGTTTTACTTGAAAGTTTTTACCTAAGATAAAAAATAATTTCGTCATCATATGAAATCGTTATCATATACAAACTGCTAAGTCTCGACCCGGTAGATCAGGTTTTCAACATGAGACCACCAATGCTATGACTACGACAGTGGGTCCCTTTTCGTGTTGTAAAATAACGAACAAGCAGCTATCAGAAGGATAGTAAGAGACAACCGTCGCCCTTATAAATCTCTAAGTCGGGATTCTAGGCAACTTCCAGGTCTACCGGCTACCCTTCAGTACGGAACGTGACAACAGTGACCAATTATCTCATAGGCAGTAATAGGTAGGGTGGTGGTACCAGTTCTAATGAGTGAAACCAATGACATAGTTTACAAGGTAAAACGTTGGAAATTCTACTATAGAGTTGGGGATATCTGGCGCAGTGCGACAGATGACACTGCCAACTTTATTATATTAATGAAGGACAAATGGTGTGCGTCCGGACGCGGATATAAGTTAGGTGCAGATATGGAGTGTAATAATGTGTATGTATGTATGTTGGAAATGCTAGAATAAAGCAAAAGTAAGTAAGGTAAGATTGCTAGAATATTCTACCAGGAACGCAGCAGCTGGCGCACTGCGCCGGACAGACGGCCCTGTACAATATATCAATTGTCACCGACACCGGCCATTGTATTGGCTTTCCTCATTACTGTTGGATGCTACATCTATAGAAGGATACATACAGGTATTTTCAGTTTCCAGGCAATATTTTTATCAGCGTACGATTGTGACAACACATGTGTTGTGGAATTATACCACTAATTTGAGTTTATGTCATGTCATCTAGCTTTAAAACGCTGAAGGGATTAATCCCCGTGTTGGTTCAGGCTTCATTGCAGAAAAGACAATCTGCCTTCCTGCCAGGCAGCTTGTAAAAGGCGAGCATATGATTACCGTCACTAGCACCGTGTCATCTAACTAGGTGGTAGAGTTTCGCAGCGATTCACCCGGATTGGTACCACCGCCTTACCTATTCCTGCCGCCATAACGTCATGGCTTGTTCCGGTTCGGAGGGTAATGTAGTAGATAAAATTACTTTTGGTCGAGGCGTAACCTCCCCGCCTCAGTTGGCTATACCATTACCATCTTTGGTGTCTGAGGCGGCGTGAATTTCTTACCATCAGGAAATCCGTCTGCTTGTTTGCCTTCTAATATCATAAAAAAACTAAATAAATTTACAAGCTGTCTCACCAATTCAAACCAGAACACGACCGTACGCACATAAGACTTGCTTTTAAGAACACCTCAGGTAAGGAGCTGACGTTACTGCGCGGCGGCTGGGATGGATGTGATAGAAGTCTGAAAATCATTAATGTGCATGTTTACGTTATTAGTGATAAACATACACACAAACATTAGTGGAACAGCACATGTAACAATAGGTGTACGTGTATGTTTAATTAATGATACGAAATCACGCCGGGAGGTGGCGCACTGCGACGCGATACTGAGCTTGGCATTGCCAACTTTGTGTATCTACTGACTACTAGAATATGCCTTCGGCTACGTGCTACAATTAAAACCTATGCTCAAATAAGTTTCTTGGTCCCACCACCTATGCCTTACATCAGTATTCGCAATAGTGGTGTTTCGGGTTTGGAGTTTAGGGTAGTAGGTAAACCCTTCACTCACTAGGGCACAGGTCTAGGTTTTGTTAAGCACTAGGTGTCATTTAGCCATTTATAGTAATTAAGGAAGAAGGTATATTGCTGCCGAACTAGCCACTCCTACACATTTGACAGTTAATCATAAAATTAAGTTAGCTTCACATCCAAAGCGTTGAATTCTTGTGTGTGTGTGGGTGTGTGACCATGACCTTTCAACGGATAGACCGAATCCGATATTTTATTGTTTGCAAGCTGATATATTTGAAATTGTTCTTAGCTAGGTTTTGTCGCGTTTACTAAGATTTTTGAAGTGAAAACTTCTTTAGCGGCGTTGTGCACTTTTTTTTGAATGGGTAAAAACTTCTAAATTCGCTTCAGGACACGTGACCTGATCGAAAATTCGTAAGACGGCGCAAGGAGCTTGCGCGAATATTCGTGTTGTCATGCTTGTGTACGATAACGCAATAAATGAATATTGTTTTCTACCACATAAATCAGAGGTTCCCAAACTTATTTCATGTAACGCCCACTTTGAAAATCAGTTGTTTTGTAGCGCCCCCCCCCTGGTTTTTTTCCTGTCAATAACCTCAATAACATATTTGTTGCGCCTAGTTTAAAAAAAAACATTTTTTTCAAGATTTATACCGTCCCCCTCTAGGCTTCCAGCGCCCACAAGGGGGCGTTATCGCCCACTTTGGGAAAGGCTGACATAAATGATAGTACTTTCATACTGATAACTAAAGCAATTCGTGCAAAATTATTCCCTAACCATTCCAAAATATCAAAAATGCACAACGTTAATATTCAAGTTTTCATTTTAATTTTAAGAATATTCATTAGTGTAGGTTTCAAGTTAAAATATTTTTTAAAAGAAAACTGTTATTTACTAGACTACTAGAGTAATTACTAGAACCGTCTACCAAACCCAACCAACTTATAAAAAAAACGAGTTGCATACAGGGAGTGCTGGCAGGCGAGAACGTTCTCGAACAAAATCATTTAAACGAATATTATATTTTACCTCATAGATGATATTACTTTTATACTGATAAATTAAATAAAATCGTGCAAAATGATTCCCTAACCTTTTCGAAATATCAAAAATGCACAACGTTAATATTCAAGTTCTGATATTGTATGATTATCTGCTTACTTTGTGTGATTGATATTGTTGACTAGTTTTTTTTATTTATTTAAAATTCATGCACTATAGTAAACAAAGGTTGACATAATACTACATGGTATTCTCTACCAGTCAACCTAACTGTATTAGAAAGAATAATTAAATGGGGTGAAAAGAAAAAAAACAATAACTAAACATTTGCAAACACATTTAAACCTAATTTTAGGTAGCATAATAACATACACAACACATATATACCAAGAAAAATACTTAGCATAATATATAAATACAAATATTACAGTATTTACTTTAATATACATACATATACATATATACATATTTATGTAAACGACAAATAATGTATGATTAATATTTAAACTTTTAAAAGTATATAAGCACCATTACAGTCTTTTATTTGTGATTATTATATAATATGACTTTACAAGTAACGGGTTATACATTGTTTTTAACTATATTAATTGTACGGAATTTGTTTTTATGTTATTGAAAAAAATCTGATATCTATCAAGACTGAAGCGGGGACCTGAAAATCAGTAAAAAAAAAACAGTATTAAAGCAAAATGCTTTAAAAATATACCTAGTATACTTAGTGTTTCTCCCATTAGCAACACAGCACTGCACACTGATTTTATAATGTAAACTAATAATATAAAGCTGAAGAGTGTGTTTGTTTGTTTGCTTGTATGCGCTAATCTTAGGAACCGCTGGTTCGATTTAAAAATTCTTTCAGGATTACGAAACCCATTTATCGGGGAAGGCTAATAGGCTATATGTCATCACGCTTAGGCCAATAGGAGCGTAGTACCAATAAAGAGTTGACCGGGGGATTTTTTCCTGTTGAGAGCTTCCGCTGCGTGTGCTGCGTATTCGGTTAAAGTTTCGTAAAAATCGTGTATGAGAAAATTGTTATGTTTTTAAAATAAGTCTTTCAAGTTTAGCTCGCTATAGCATTTTTTATGGTAACCAAATTTGTTTTAAAATAAATTATTTGCGAAGGTGTTTTTATAAACATGATATCAAATAAAATCAATTTTTATTATTCGGCTATATCGTACTCTTATCATCGTCACATTATACAGACTTAGAAAACAATTACAATATACTTTATTATACAAAGTATTCACTTAATTAGACATAGAGAATTCCATTGAATATTTAACAAATATTTAACAAATTACACATCCAATTTCCAAATATTTGCTATAAAATGGCCGATGTAGATAGAATTGCAATTAATTGAAATCAAGTTATAATAATTGTGACATGAATGCCAAAATGTCACAATAATAAAATATCACAGAAATGTAAAATAAGAAGAAAATAATTATAATTGTTTTTGCATTTCTTCTTATTTCATGTCAAAAAAAAAAACAAACAAAATTATATAACAAATTGACAATAAAGTAATCAAAAGAAATATTTAATAAATAATAAAAAAATATCCAAAGTCAATATTACGGTTATTTTCAGTTAAAATTGTTAATTCATTTACATCCAAAATGTCAAGAATATAAATCCACAAATCGAAATAATAAAAACATAAAGCATAATAAATTTTTGACACAATATATATCGCTTTTTAAAGCTAAAAATATGTGTCATTAATAAAATCTTGGATTGTGCCTTTTTGACACAGTTTTTGTTTTAACAAATTAATTTAAGTGTACTAATTTTAAAAATCAACAAATTGTCATCTGCAAAAAAACACTACTGAATTTATAATATAAACACTAAAAATGTTAAATCGTTTATATAGACAAGAAAAAGAAATTGTCCAAAGATGGATTGCCTTGAGGCACAACCATGAGCATAGGAGCACATAAAGAAGTTTTTCCATTTACATTTACTTTTTGTGTTCTATTTCTCAAATATGAAGCAAGAAGTGATAAGGCTTCATTTTTAATTTCATAATGATGAAGCTTATTTAGGAGAATTTCATGATGTACAGTCAAATGCCTTGGATAAATCAAAGAAAATACCCACAGCATTTTGCGATGTTCCTTCATATTTTATATTTCTTCACACATTGCTTCCATCATAAATATTCTTAATCAATTCAACTCCAGCATCCATTGTGGAGAGCATTCTCGGTTACATCATATTTTAGATAAATTAGCTATGATATTCAGATTATTCAGAACAGAACATACGTTAAAGGATCGAAGGAGTATTTCAAATATCACTTTCTTTGTTATATTTCAAGGATGAATGTTTTCTTAATAAAACTGATTGTATGTATTTCTTTCTGTATTTGTATGTATGTCTTTCTGTTAACACAGAAATTTTGTTATATACCAAATCAGTGCTGTATAATAGGGGTTTCTTTGACATTACTTTAAGAATTAATCTTTGCACTCTTTCCAATTAAATCATGTGTGTTTTTGCAGCTCCACCCCATAATAAGATGCCATAAGACTGTATTGATTGATATAATGCAAAATAAACATTTTAATTAAAATATTGTTTTTTTTTATTTCGTAGCTGCTTGAAAATATATGCTAGTCTTCTATTTTTTTTAAATATAATTGATGTGTTCCCGAAAGTTAAGTTTTTTATCGATTATAATTTTCAAATATTTTATAGTATCTGTCTTGTTAATAGTAGGACAGTTACAACTAGATGAAAAACATAAATAGGCAGTAATGCCTTGGTTTCATAACGTGGGTGGTGGATCGAAAAATGGCTGCCTCTTCTGTGCAGCAATGAGACAGAGAATAAAAATGACCTTGATGCTGAGCCGGAACATAATAAAAAAACTTTCTTTCTCCTGAAAGTATCTTATGAACTTCAATTTTGAGTTAAGAGTAGAGTGACCGCTCATTTTACTCTACCCCTGGAGGATTCCGTTCGTTTAATGTGAAGTTGACATTGTTGGTGTTAATTTTATCCTGAATGATTTTTCGGCAACATTCAATGCTCAAAATTTTGAAGAGGAAGGCAGAGGCACAGTCGTGCACACCCACGACTAGCCGAAGACTCTAAGTTCCACTATATGATAGGTGGAAAGCCTATCGCAAACCGAGCACATATTCAATCCCGGGAAAATTTCGTTATTTTTATTAGAAAATTGAATTTACACATTTCCCACCATCAAATTTCTCGGATTTTAGTTAAAGGTGGTGTTAAAAGTATTCGAAACCTGTGTGTTTGTATGAAGAGAGTAATGAATGTCGAAAAAGCTATACATTTTATTATAATATGTATTATATGCAGGACTGCAAGGACCTTGACACTTAACACTCCATACTCTACGTACTGTGCAAGGTCCTGGTGGTGAAGATATGTATTAAAACAAATAAATTAACATTGAGAGAAAAAAACGTTAATGTTCAAACACAACTAATAACGTCACTTTATCCAAAAATTTAACTTACATACATACATACATACATATCTTCACGCCAAGCCTATTACGGGGTAGGCAGAGAGTATCGAGTGCCAGACCTCACGATCCTGACAAGCCTATCTTGCTTCCTTCACATTCATAACCCTTTTCATACAAACACGCTGGTTTCGGAGACTCTTGACACCCTCGGATAATATCCGATTGATCTGATCGTGAAATGTCAGCCTTGGTATCCCCGGGTACCTACATCCATCCACATTCGCATTATATATCTGCTTTGTCAATCTTTCATCTGTCATTCTTTCCACATGACCGAA
>NJDC01007029.1:13611-38815 GCA_002245475.1 Calephelis virginiensis | reverse complement strand
CCAGCACCAAGGGGTGTCTCCCGGGAGACCGTACCTCGACTTGGTGCTGCGTTCTGGTTACTGGGTGGACTTGGTGGAGGAGTATTTGTGGCTCGTCGCTCGGTGATAGGCGCCGGGCGCAAGAGAGGTCTTCGTCGCCGAGACCGGCGGCGACGGTGTAGTGTTGTGTTAAGGTGATGTGAGATTGTCGTGTTCCGGTTTGGAGTTGGGAGAATAGCGTTTGCCGTGGTTATTGGGTCCGGGGGATCCGATAACACGTGGCGAGGTCTTCTATGATCGGGGGGAACACTAGTCATAGTTGAGATAGGACAGCGTCTGTCGGCTCAGCTAGCGCTTCATTATAATTCGGAATTGTTTTGGGGTGTAAATAATAAAATATAGCAATTATTCATAATATATACAGTACTTCTATTTAAATTATGGGCTTCGGCTTTACACGTTTTACTCTTTTTACACTTGATACTTTTATTTTTAAATTTACTAACCTAATCTAAATTTATGCGAAACGATTAATTATGTAATAACAACTCTATATAGATGTATCCTTAAAATACTATAGTTGTAAGAGTATTTCTAATTTCAAACATCTTATCGTTATCTATAGTGATGGTCTAATTACTAAATCGATGTAAGCCGAAAAAAAAGTTTTTACTAATAACTCATTACTCATTAATTTAAAATTTTATAAAAAGATAAACAAGTAGATGCATTTTTCGATGGTCAAAAACTTTAAAAACCTTTACATCGAAGACGTACGAGGTATTTTTTGAGTACATTACAAAAAAACATCGAAATAATGAAGAGAAAGATAAATCGATATCGCATTGGCTGATAAACTCCCACGACAGCTAAAGTAAGTGATACTCAGGTAGAATATACGTTTCCGAAGTTAAAAGTTTTGCTCCTCGTAGATGCAACGGTAGGAACAAATAAGTAGAGAGAAGCAGTGTCAAAACTGCCAAAAACAAAACTATAAAGTTTTGCTGCACTGTAGATACCGCTTTATCTATTTGAGATGTCGAACTCAATTTGGATCAGAAACTCGAATTTTATAGCCAATACAAAATCCACAAATATTTTCTTGGAACGTCGGACATGATTTTCGATACTATTTTGAACCGAATCCCGAACAAGGAGAAAGTTATCAACTCGGCTGTATGTTTGTTTAATGTTTTATCTTGGAAATTTTGGTTCTATGAACCAATGGAACCAATTTTAATGCATATTAGTAGTCATAGTTAGCATAATATTTTAAATTCGTAGGTTTTCATAAATAATAACTCTTTTTTGGTGTTTTTTTTAATTGTCCGAGCAACTAAAAATTTTCCGTTATAAGTACGATTTGCGAATTACACCTTATTATGCGACAATCGTTGTGGCTAATATAGCTAGTAGCCACTAACTGTCTTAGAAGAAAAAGAAGATAGTAAATATAAAAATAGAAAAAAAATCTAAACACAGAAGAAAATACTCCAAAGTTGAACCAGGTATTATAGTCTCTATTGCACTGTAATGCCGACTTCAACTACACTTTAATCTAATTTTAGTCTTTGTTTGTTAATAATACAGTTAGCCTAATACATTGGTTATGATACTGTAGCTTAAATACGACATCCAAACATATAAACATATATAATTATATTACAAAGATGGTAAAGAAACATTACCAACCTGAGTATCTACATTGCGGTAAATTTGCTGGCTACCCTACCATAATAAGCGGAACATAATAGAGAACATTATTGCAGTTGGAACAGGTAAGGCAGTGGTACTAATCCGGATGAGTTGTTCTTATTCTGACTGATGAATCTTCTACTAGCATTGATTTAGGAAAATATCATTCTCCCGCAGCTGATCTAGAACTTCGATTTAATGGCGTTGCAACGTAAAAAGGGAAAAAGTAACGGTGGAAAAGGCAGACATCGTATGGTTTTAGTTGGTACGGTCCGACATAACCGGCCATTTCCCGGGTAATAACAGATATTCACGAGGTTATGCATTGATTAAATATTATTATATAAATATTCATCTTGAATATCTATATTCTGAGATAAGTTTCCTCAACACCGTTGTTTTCATCACCAAAGTAAGTATAATAAATAAGTATTATTATCATGTAATTTTATTGTTATCATAAAGTTCGTACGAAGGGATGCGCTGCTGATGTTTTATTATAATATAAAACAAACGTCTCAAATTAATTATGAGCATAACATAAGATTCGTCGTTATTGGTCATAAAGAATCTTTGATAGCTGTTGTAAAATGTTCCAAAACGTAGCCATGATAATTTATGAAGCATGTTTATAGAGTATTTTATTACGTTAAATGGCATTTTGTGACACACATCCTATGTGACAGGAAATATTGTGATTATCGGATTAGAGACGGCTGTTTTTGTAAGGCAGAGGAACAGTTCTCTGATGATACGATATAAATGTCGGTAATAATACTCAAGATAATAAATTATAAATAATTAATGATTTTTGTCAATCAAATTTTCAATGTCTACTGAAACAGTAAGGCCACAGTAAGGCCAGCACGCTGGCTCGCTTATAAGCAACATTAAAAAGTTACTATTATAAAAAAATATCGTCACGCCCTCATGAAAAAAAGGTACAACCAGGCCACCCACGATTAGCCGAACAATGTGATAGGCGTTAAATCTATTGCAAACACACCACTAGTCCAATTTCGGGCTACGTTGTGTTATTATAAAATATAAAAAACACATATTTGATTTCCCGCCCAGGCAATTGAACCCTATACCTATGGTGAGAAGCGACTCACTACTCCAACTACTAATACTTTAATATTGGTCAATAAGTTATACGATACGAATTTTACGATATTAGGATTACTAGGTACCGTTAACATTGATTTCTCCATAAAAAAATTACGATTCGATTGATTTGTCCAGAGACAATATTATTTTTTATTTTTATATCTATAAATCAGACTATTTTACCTCTATATATCACAAATAGTAAGTTGTCAGTTTCACCAAGCTACTCGTATAAAAAAATAATATATGTAATCTAATGATTTGCTTATTTATTCAGTAGACTTCGCCTCTTGCAGTACGAAACTTAGCGTCCAACAATTATACATTCCACTAACCAATCAACCATTTCAAGCAAAACTAAATTAAACCTGTAGCCTATTACGGGAAGTGAGTTATAAAATAAAGGCGCACGGAGTAAGTTCATACATTACAAGCCGATAACCAGACGAGACTTCTGAGACACAAACCAGTCCCTTTTAGTGAAATTGAAAACTTTTTCTGTTACTCATACCGCGGCCACGACACCACTCCATTTAAATCAATTGCCTTTTATAATTAACTTACTCCATTATTGGAGTGAACTCCCTCGTTACCTCAATTAAAATTCAATCGAAACGTAGATCTATTAGAGAACCAGTTTTATAGCAGCAATCCAATATGTTATTCACAAGATAAGTGTTAAACAGACTATTGAGAGCGTGGAAATTAACATTTATTATTTTTTATCGCTACCTTAATTGAATTTTAATTAATCGATTCCATAATTATTTTAATGTATTAGGTATCGCCTATAGTAAATGAGCTTCAATTTTAATTACATTTCAAAGTTCTTAATTTTAAATTTAGTTCAATATTTTTAAACGTCTTTAGTTTGGATGTTATGTTGCCTAAGTTTACAATTAAATAAGCATTATAAAGTATAAGTCAAAAACTATTTTTACATCATAATTTAAAACGGTTTTAGTTTCGATCTTATGTCGCCTAAGTAAACAATTAATACGCATGATCCTATTAATATTATAAATGCGAAAGTTTGTAAGTTTGTATGTATTTATGTTTGTTACTCTTTCACGCTCGAATGGCTGAACGGATTTGTCTGATATTTGGAAGACAGATAGATTGTGACCTGGATTAGCATATAGGCTATTTTAAATCCCGATCGCACACCGGGTTTCTGTGAAAACGCGGGTGAAGCTGCAGGTAGCAGCTAGTAAAGTATAATTCAAAAACTTTTTGTCAGATTTGATAAAATTGAAATAAAATTACCCTTCGCTATCAAACAAAATGATGTTTACCAAAATTGGTCCACCCAGTAAGCACTTCAAAAACGAAATAGTTGGATTGAGTAGTTATTCAGGATTAAAAAAAATCTGGAAGCCAATTGAAAAGTGGGTGGAAATAACGTTTCACCATGCACAATACTTGACATTTCAATAGTTTTAGTAGTTGTAGTTTCAAAAAGTAACTATAATTTGTAGTAGACTAGCAAATATTTAAATCTAAAGATTTTATTTTATTACACTCTTATATACATACATATCTCCACGCGGCCCTGGTAGAGTGGGCAGAGAGCATAGAGCTACTTAATTAAGCTTCCATGATATGTAAACCTAGCACACCAGTGACTTTCTGATGGTTTCTATGTTGTGTATTTCTTTGAAAACAAACACTTAAGGTGATGTTCTTAACGGGCTATTATTATTCAAGTTGTTTATTATTGTTTTTTATTAATTTGAATTTGTAATCTAGATCAATGCAACCAGGTATTTTAATAATGTTAAATGACTGCTACATAGTAATATCTTCTAGTAAAAAGGTAAGTAAATCGATATTACAATATTGATCAAACTTCACCTGGAAACTCGTTTGATCCTATATCTATACATGTATTGAACAAATGTTCAGATTTTAATAATCCCCAATTTGATTCGTCTTCCAAAATAGGTATACAAGAAACTGACAAAACGGTTGAGCGAAGTTTACAAGAATATCAATAGCTATCAATATTATCACCAATATTATAAATGCATTAGCTAATTACTAATACTGTAAATAAAAAATATTTTAATAAATTAAATTTGCTTCGCTTCCATTAAAGTATATTGCTGTATTATTGAAGCCGACGGCATATCAATTCTGACATTATGCAGTCGCCCCTAGTAATGCAATGGAGATCCCCTTCCGTCCAGGGTGTGCCACTTTTACCTAATTCTTATTAAACATTTATTAGCTTAGACAAAAGCTATCGTAAGGTATCGGTCTCCTGTTTTATTTATGACCTCTTATGGGATTGCTATTTTTATTTCAGCACATAATTTAGTCTTGTTTATTTCCATTTTTACTCCGAAAAACAATTTTGTGAATATATTTTCAAATAGTTTACTAAAGACAAAACTTAATAATCATAATCTTCCATTTTAAAATTAATTTTGAAAATGTTTGTGTTTTCGCATACAACATCACAATAGTTTTTCCCATGTATATTATTTGAATGATTTAATTGCTTTCGAATGATAACTAATTACCATTTCAAATTTCTAACAAAGGAGAACATTTTAAATTGTTTTAATATTATTGGAATCTATAAATTACATAGAGAGAAAGTACTTATAAATTAGAATTTTATACTACTAATAAAATTTTGCTATAGTAATAACAAGAAATAGTAATAACAAAATATATTTTTAAAACAAAATAAATGCTTCGATCAAACGTTGCACGCTGTAGAATATTTTCTCATTCAAGTTTATTTTTGTATGATATCAATTTTACAAATGGAGAATAAAAATAACACAAAGGAAATTTTATACAAATATCGATCTCATATTGCTATCAGACTTATACTGCAAATAAATTATTATAAAAATAATCCAAATCCGAATGGAAATCCAACTCCAATAACATGTCTCGATTTGACCATTATTTTTTGAAGATGGCCCTGAGTTCCAACTAGTGGTTTTTGATTTATACCAAACTATATGATATAGTAATTAATCTTTGGGTATACTTGATATTATTTTTATATTTAAAATGAATTTCTATTTCCCTTTGTTATGGTATCACGCGTGAATGGATAGTCCAACTTATTCTTTTTTGTTATGTTACTTATTGTCAGGAGAAGGTTCATATGAAAACACAAATTAATATTCATGGTTAGGGCTCGACAACGTCTGTCGGCTAAGCTAGTAATGTATAAATGTTCATGTACCTTGACGACATCATCGTCGATGATCAACGTCGATAATCTCGGAATCATGATCTATCAAGAAACCATCAAAACCGTTCGTTACTTGCCGAGTAAACGCGTAACAAAAATAAAACATATAGTTGAATTAACAACCTTCTTTTTGAAAATAGTTAATAATAATTATTCTTTTTTAAGCCTTTCCACCCTGTGTTAATCTGTGTTGAAAAAGAATTTCTTAAATATAAAGTATTCCTAAGATTGAACCGTATATAAACAACGGTTTTATCTACTCCTGCCACCGTAACGTCAGTGCTCGCCTTTACCGGGTAGCGGTATCGGCTAATAAACTTAACAATCCACACCTAACACTGACTATGAACCTTGGTCGTCTTTGGTGTTTATGGGTAAACTATACTTTGCCATCGGAAAATTTATCTGTTTATTTGCCTTCCTTAACTATAAAACAACAACATTGTACTTTATAATTTTTAATACATCAAGCAATTAATTAAGACAATCACTTAATGGGATAGTGCAGCACAGTAATTTATTAGAGTAAGTATTTCAGTATAGATACGTTTTATGCACTACACTTTATATCAACAAACAACTTGAACTTATTCTTTGAGTTCAATTTATAATGTTAGCCTCAGTTCAATTTCTTCAGAAATGTATAATATCAAAATGATTCGCCGAATTTTACCTATTTGTGGAAACTTGTTTTAAAGTAATTGTGGAAATTCAAGAAAGGTTTAAAATATAAAAATGGGAAAAACAATACTTTAAATTTTCCTACACAAACTGAAGGGGTGGCGCAAAGTTCGCCGCGACAGCACGGCTGGGATTGTGAAATCTATTATTTATATTTTTTACGATAACTTTATCTTTATCAAGATGACGAATTTCCCGGAAGAAATGTTTTTATTTTAAGTTGTTAAAATATCAATAGTGGGTTTTCGCATGAAACTTAATACATGCTGTATTTTACTACTTACTTATTTCCTAAATAAATTGTAAAGTATATTTGATATTTTCCATCGTCGGCGTTTGGTAAAACTTCCATATATTCATATTTTTAAATAAAGAAACACTGTTACTGTTTTACGTATCACTTATAATGTATTATTTTGTAAATAGCCTACCGGTTTCGCTTATAAGTTTTAGCCTTAATGATGCTGTATAAGTGAAACCGGTAGGCTATTTACAAAATAATACATTATAAGTGATACGTTAAACAGTACAAGTGTTTCTTTACTTAAAAATATGAATGATTGTAAAGTTACAACTGAAGAGTAAATGAAATTTATGCTCAAGGTTTTATGCTTATTTTTTTGCATTTTCGAACGCTCGACTTGCATTATGCTAGCGTTAAACCGCTTTATTACGTTAAAGTTTAAGTATAAAATAATACTCCCCAGAAAACTTAAATTCGGATAAAGTAAAAAAATCTATTAAATTTATTCCAAATTCTATGTATTAGAATCGTTAACTAACACCCATAACACAAGCATATAATTTGTTTATTTTGGGGTTAGATTCCATTTGTGTAACTTATCCAGGGTTATTTATTTATTTCATTTATCTTTGTAACTACAATTACATGGTCTGTGCAAAAGTTGTTTGTTCACTTTTTGTATTTCGTGAAAGTATTGAAAAAATGCCATCTTCCTTTTCGAAATTGTATTGCAAAAAAGGTAAAGTCCTTCGATGACTCCCATGAGAAGTCAATTGTTTTCCTTGAAAGAATTCAATCTCTATGCGTTTTTACTCAACGATTTAAAATCGTAAAAAGTTCATACAAGCTATTGACACAAAATGACAAAATCAGTGTCCGAATTCATCAGAATACTTTTCCACATTGATGAAATGTTAGCTAAACTATCCTAATAATGAAATTAATTGCATATACACAATCCCGTTTAATTAATTTACTTTTAGTATTATCTGTCGTTTTAATGCCTTTACTCACTAGATTAAAGTCATTATTTTTACAATAACACACTAATTAACTTCGAGTACTTTCAGGAGTTTTTAGGTAATTAGTTCATTTGGAGTATTATTAATATTATAAAAACGTGATTAAAGTTTTATTTACCCTAGATAGGGACCTAAACCTAACCATAAACCCTAACCTATCTTGATATCCCAAAAATTAACAACACCTGCAAAATAGTATTTACTTACACCCAACCTGGAAACAAATGTACTCGTAGAAGCGACGATCGGTTAATATCGTGTTTTTATTAAGTTAGTATTGAAAGGCAAATAAGAAGACGGACTTGCAAATGGTGTAATGTCCTACCTGTGGCCTTTGTTAATACTGGCGCACGCTAGTTTTTCAAGTAGGTAATTAGTTCAAATCGACAAGTTTTTTTTTGGTTAGACAGCGAACAAACTAAAAGTATTTCTAACAGTAAGAAACAACCGAGGCTTACAAATATACTACACGCTATATGGGCGTCCCTTTCCTATGGCATTTGCCCGTAAAATCAACCGCCTCGCGACCTGGCGACTTATTCCTCGCTCTACATCGGAAATTGAAAATGTCAGAAACTCATTAAGGCTGTAGGAGTAGATAATGCGTTAGATCCCCACAAGACCCGTACAAGTTACTGCACAGAATTCTCCACTAGTGACTACAACTATGACAGATGGTCTATTCTACACAGGAGATCTGTGTCTAAACTGGGAAAAACAAAATTTTGTTTCTGTAAACTTAAATAAGCAATACGTTTTAAAATCGCCTCTGTGGTCTAGCGGTCCGGGTGTTGGATTTGACTGCATGAGTTCCCGGGTTCGAATCCCGGGTCGGCCGACATAAAGAAGATTGGATTTTTCCAATTTTCTAATAAAAAAATGTTGGTCGGGATTGGAAATGTGCCCGGTTGGCGATAGGCTTGCCACCTATCACATTGTGGGACTTAGTGTCGTCCGGCTAGTCGTGGGTGCCTTGGTTGTACCTCTGCCTACCTCTTCGGGGATATGGGCGTGAAGATACTTTTTTTTTTAAATAAACAATTTAAATATGTTTTTATTGGTTAAAACATGGTCGAATATAACAATGCCAGGTATAATTATTTAAAATAATCAAAGAAGTTTAATTACTCCGAATTAACATTACTATATTGTTTTTAACGTGAGAGGTCAATGAACCAGCACCATAGATTTTAAGTAATACGCCAATTGTGCAAATCTATTCTCCAGACCAAAACATGACGGAGTTATTACGGCGGCAGGAATAAGTATAAATGTTTTCTAAAAGCGTTTCGTCGTATTTTTCTTAAACACATACATGTAGGGTTACCAGATGAAAAAAATCAAAAGTCCGGAGAAAAGGCCTGATTTCCATGGAAAAGTCCTGAGATTTTCTACATATGAGAATTTTCTGTCAAAAACGTATTATTATCGTTGCATACACTGCGGATCTTGCGCACGCGTTTTACGCGACGCGTTGCAAGCTTGTATGTACATCGCACTCAAAACAGCGGGGTGGAGGGAGGAGGGGGGCGCCCGTTGCCCCGCAGCGCGGTTGCCGCTCGCTCGCTTACTCAGTCAGTTCGTCTTGCGCCATTGCGAAGGTTGGACTACGCTTCATTGAGTGTCACCACGGGACGGGCGAGCGAGCAAGAATCGGAGCTGTTGGATGGATACGAGTTAAAATGTCTTCAAGTACCAAACGACCACGATACGTGTGTACATTCACAGATACTTTAAAACAAAGATTTCCGATTATGAAAGATGGAAGAGAACCTACCGAAGTGTTTTGTTCAATATGTAACAATCATTTTTCAATTAAGTTCAAGGGAGGTGCTGATATTGAAAAACATATCCTAACGGAAAAACATAAAAAAAATAGTCTGACTGTTTCAAGTAACACCAAAATCGACTCTTTATTTCAACCACAAAGTTCTGGACTGATAGACCAAATATCCGCCGCTGAAGCCACTTTAGCTTTCCACACAGTGAAACATCACTAGTCATTTAAATCTATGGATTGCACCAGCCAACTGGTTAAGGCTATATTTGCAGATTCCAACACTGCGAAGAGTATTTCTCGTGCACGAACGAAGACTGAGGCTATTGTAATGGGCGTGATATCTCCGTGGGTAATTGAACAGGTACAAGTCTCATTACAAAATGTCAACTTCTTGGGCGTTTCCACAGATGTAAGTAATCACGGTGCTGAAAAAATATTTCCTATTATGATACAATTCTTCGACTGGCAAGAAGGAATTAAAACCAAACTGCTGGATGTGCTGAGCACACCCAATGAAAATGCTGACACTATAACAGAGATAATTAAAACAAGCTTGCAAAAGTACGACTTGTTGATGAAATGTGTATCATTTACAGCAGACAACGCTAATGTTAATTTTGGCGGAGTAAATCGGCAACCGGGACAAAATGTTTGGACTAATTTAAAAAACTTTCTGGACAAAGATATCGTAGGAGTTGGGTGCCCAGCGCACATACTACACAATTGTATTCAACATGGCACTGATAATTTGCATATTTATATAGAATCTGTAGTGATGAAGCTGTTTAATTATTTTTCCGTATACACTGTACGCACGAAGGCGTTGAAGGATATCAGCGAATATATAGACGTCAATTATCAGAAACTATAGTTTCATAGCAAGACCCGATGGCTTAGTCTGTTTAACTTTTTTGAAAATGAACTCAGCGAAGTTTATTTATTTCTTGCTCACTCATTAATGTCAATATTTCAAACGAAAATTGAAGACATCGGAAAAGAAAACAATTCTGTTTTAGATATTAAAAGAATCCTCGAATCCACACATGAAATTTTAGTTGCACGAGCGAACGCAAACTTCATGCCACTTAAAGTGCGAGAGTTGCTGGCTAAGTGCACTGCGAAAAACCAAGAAGGTACACATATTACATATACATATTTTTAAGGTCAAGCACGACCTTAAAAATATGTATAAGACTTGCGTAGAATATCTGATCAAGTGGATGACGCCTTTAGATGATTTCAAAGTCTTTAATTGGTTGATGCTGAAAAAGGGCCAAATTATCGACTTTGATCAGATTGCTTTATCAATTCATTATCTAAATGGAAAAGGAATACACATAGATGATGTGAAGTTATTCGATGAAATTGCATCTCTGAATAGTTTTTTGACAAAACAGGAAGAAGCATTTTTTGACGTAATGCTTCATGCGTTGTGGGCAAACATTTTCAAGACAATAGGTATTTCACGATTGCCAGAGATACTGCGTATTTGTCAATATATATTTGCAATAACAGCTCAAAATGCAAACGTAGAAAGAGTTTTTTCTATGATGGGAGCTCAATGGTCGAAAGAAAGAAACCGACTAAACGTGTCTTCAGTTCGAGCTCTACTTTTAGTTCAATATAACTTGAAGAGTTTAACTTGTGAGGCATTTTATAAATAAATAATCAAAGAAAAGAATTTACTTAAAAAAGTTTCTTCAAATATTAAATACGACAAAACTAATTAAGTAGGTACCTATTTGGATAAATAAGTATTGATTTAACCAGCAAATGTTGGTAACATTATTTTTAAAGATGATTATTTTTAGTTTGTTTTACTTTGATAAATAAGGATTGATTTTAACTGCAACTGCAGTTGTTACCAAAAGAAGATTGTTTTTAGTTCGTTTTACTTCAATAAATAAGTATTGATTTTAACATTTTTTTGTTTGTTTTAAATTAATACATAAGTATTGATTTTAACTGCAATTGTTACCAAAAGAAGATTATTTTAGTAGTTTAAGAAGAGAGATATTTAAAATGTAACCTGTTTTTTATTAAAAATCCTGAGCTATCACTAGATTTGCTAAATCCGGCCGGAATCCTGAGAAGAGTCGAAAAATCCTGAAATGTCAGGACAAATCCTGAGATATGGTAACCCTACATACATGCAACATGTTTATATATAGGTCTTCCAAATTGACATTGTAGTATCTATAATCATTTTTCTTTACAATTTTGAATAGAATTACTAGTACTATTTGAAAGTCTGTTTCGTTACGCACAACTACATTTATTTATTATATTTCACAATAAAACTTAATTAAAAAAAAACAAAAAAAAAATCCAGAACAGACGATTGGAAGTTTAAATAGTGAACGTTTTACGATTTTGTTAGGTAAATATCATCTAAATTACTTACCAAACAACATTTGAAGAAATTATTTTAGAAATATTTATTTATTTTCCCCACTTTATCCATTATTTAAATCACAGCATTATAATTTCAACTATTATGTGTTTTTTATTCTTATTGCAGACCATGGCTAATAGTTCTTTGAATATTCTGCGGATAATCCAAGTATTATTGACATGAAAAAACCTTGGAAATCGGTTGGAGTAAACTAAATACAAAATTTATGAAAACACTTTCGATGGGTACTTGGGGAAACTATTACCTAGTTATTTAATATTATATAACATTTTGCCTTTTGATTATTTATTTGTTTCTTCCGGTTTGTTTTTTAAATATTATATCAATATGACTTGAGATATATTTTTGTCTTTTAAATGCTTTTCCCATTTTGTTATTAAACGAAATCTTTTACACAAAAAACAATTTCAAGCTGTAGAAATATGAACTGAAGACTTTTAGTAAAATCCTTCACGATGATTTTAAAGTCGTGTAAAAGAAAGATTATTACGTATTAAATTAAAAAAAAGCACAAACCTCACCAAATCTGCAAGATTGGTCTAAACTGTATACAATATTATATACAAAACACAAATAAGAAAACAACTAATTAATTTCCATCAAAAGACACACGTGTATACAAAGCACTATGCTCGTTAAAACTGAATGGACACACCGACAAGCCTATCGCTTGTTTCCTGTGATAACAACCCTGACTTAATTAGCTTGTTATATACACTTATACAAAATATTATCTGTGTACGAGTATTCCGTTTCAAAGCTATCGGTTAGAAATGTAAACACCTCTGACTTTTCACGGGATAAAACAATAAACAAGAACACAGATATAGACATTACCGATGCTTTTATAGATGCGTCCCTATCCTACTTTTAACTTAATGTGCGAGACTACCGGTTACCCGTCCTCTAGGCTGAAACATGACCCTGCAAAACACTGTCATTATAGCAACAGGAAACGGTGCATAGCATTCGACTACAAGTGGCCTTGTCAATGACACAGTACAAATATGAAATAAGTACTATGGTTAGGCTCATTTAACCTAAATTCGACCATAATAAATTTTAATATCTTGTTGATAAGAACGCCATTTTCATTTCTCAACTACTTTGTTTCCAAACTTTTTAGGGCGCCATCTGTGATATTTTATCGTTATCATCAATATATTTCTTTGTGTGTGTCAAATGCACTATGTGTGGTGTGTGTGGGTAATGTTTTATTTATTGATTTAATGTACTTTATAAGCATTATTATTAAAAATTTTATAGTTCTACACTTTTCCTACACATAAACTATAAGTGTGCCAAATTTCATACTCCTCCGTTCGCGCAATTTTCGTAAAAAGGGGTTTAAAGTTTTGGCATCACGTATTAATATATATATTCGTCTTATAAGAATTGCCACACTGGAAGGTGATCAACACAGGGGACCCGGACTAACACTGGAAAGATCTGATGGTATCAGTTTGAATTTGAGAGAATATATTGTAACGTGTATGTTTTCCCCCGTGTAGGTCCGGGCTCCTTTGCAGAATAGACCATCTGCCTTCCTGCCAGGCAGCTCGTAAAAGGCGAGCATAGGGTTACTGTCACTAACACCTTGACGTCTGACTGGGTGGATTGGTACCACCACCTTTTCTATTCCTGCCGCCATATCGTCAGTGCTTGCCGTCGACGTGTTCCGGTTCGGAGAATAAGGTAAGCGGTAAACTTACTTTTACTTGAGGCTTAACATTCCAGCCCAGGTTGGTAACGCACCATTACAACTTTTAGTGTTCCTAGGTGGCGTGAATTTCTTGCCATCAGGAAATCCGTTTGCTTGTTTTCCTTCCAACATCATAAAAAAACGTAAAATAACTATCGACCCGATTTCATTGTGTAAAGTGCGATGCCATTTTTCCGTATTAAATATTTATACGGTAATATTATATTTAATCACATCTATTTAATGTACAATGAGCAACGCCTATATTAATAAAAAAAACAACGAATAAAATACAAAATAAATATGTATGTGTAATATGTAATTAACCATAACATTGACAGTTTGTTTGAAGGTCAAACATTTATATTGCCTATCGTAAGTAAAAGGTATATAAAAATAGGTCGATCTCTGCGACTACAAACACACAAGACGGCACATTTTTTATGAAATTATATGAGATTATGTATACTTATAATAAAACACCAACAAAACTAAATCTGTTCTTAAAATATTTTGTATTTATTGTATGCAGGATACATAACCCAAAACCAGGGTTACCAAAATTTTAGTTAATATGTATTGCATTTTTTACGCAAAAACTACTGAATGGATGTGCACCAAATTTTGTGTAGAAGTAGTAGTAGCTTGCTGCCCGGGTCAGTAGCAGCTTATATCTTTTATTACGGGCAAATAGTTCAAAGTTCAATAGTTCAATGCGTATACGAAGTCGCGGGTTGCAGCGAGTGTATACATAAAATCTCAATCAATCTCAGTAATATTATTTTCTAATTTGTCACCATAATTATCTTCAAGTTTGAGAGGTCAGCTTGTAACGGTAATGATTTCATTTTATTTAGGAATATTTCACTAATGATATCGGTTAGAAATAGTGTACCACGATTAATTTTTCCTTTTTAACTTGTTGAGACTAAAATATATCAATTCATCTAACACTCTTCTGTTCGTGGCTGGACTTTTTTATGACTTATTTTTACCTATTTTAATAAATACTTTTAAAGTAGCCAACTAATTGTTTGATAAATTACAAGCTAGTTTTGTAACAAAACTGCATAATAAAGATAACCCTAGCACGGTAGCGATGTGGTAACTATCGTTACCACAAACATAGATTGTTTTTAAAAACAATAGTCGTTATTGAGTTGATAGTTTGTATAACAAATGCGGCCAGAGTAACAATGTAATATTAATATCTAATGACTGAAACTAGAGTATTTGTAAACATTATAAATTTGTTAATAACTATGTCAAAAAAAACAATAGTATAATCAACGGGAAATATTTTTGTAGAATTAAAATTATTTTAGTTTTGTTACCGTATCTTGGGAAAATCAATTGAACAGAATTAAAAAGTTATTAATTCTGTTCGATTAATAAAAGTTAATGTTTAAAATTTAGATTTATCACATCATCATCATGTGACGTTTTGTCACGTCAAAACCGGGTTACGTGGGATTGAAGTCACTTGTAACTAAATTAAAATCGCAAGCTCTACACTATTCAACAGGTAACTCATTGTGTCTGTCATTTTTCAAAGCGAAGCATAACGGCCGGACTACAAAAATATTTATACTAATGCAGTGTTGCAATATTAAGATAATTCCCATGTTCTACGGCAGACATAAATATTACGAAATTCTAAAAATCTTAGCAAATTTCGTGTTTTTTGCTAATTGTACGACTGGGTAATTTTTTCAATAACTAATAAAATTATTTTATTAAAATAAAACGTATATTATGGCAGCTTAATTGAACCATTGAATTTATTTAGTGCATACCTATACACACTTACACGCATTTACTGGAAGCCATATATTTAGATAATTATGCACACACAGACATCGAAAAAATATTAAACAAATTTGCTTCCACAGTAAATTAATTAATATTATAAAAAGAATGCAAAAAAGTGACAACAAAAACGACTTTAAGAACGACAAGAACGACATTTAAGACCACCACTTAGGTAAAAAAGTGCAATGGCAATACTGTACTAATAACACCGACAGACAACAACTCGGTGATAATTCAAGGATAGCAGAATTTCCCAGAATTTCTAAGCAAGTAGATTATACTGCTATAAAACTACAGTCTACAGACATAACAATTGTTTCCATTCTCAGAACAACATCCAGTCTTGTCTGAAATTAATTGTACTGCGTGGATAAGTTTACTCTGCCTTCGAAGTCAGAACAAGACAGTGGTATGCATTGACGCTGTGGCGACAGGAAACTGTAAGGCGGTGGTACAAATTTGGGAATCTCAGAGCTCTATCTAGGACCTAGAACACTAATCAAGCTCTGCATAACATTAGTATAACTCATTAGGGCCTTTAAGTTGGCCGTCCATGCTGAACCACTTTTACCTTCCGCAAGTCATGCGGTACGCGTAGTTTATTTACGTGATTGCACAATGTGGTAGAAAAAAGTAATATTATTTTTCAATTCCCATACAAAGGTGGTCGGTGCGCGGCTGCAAATTGGTTGGTATTGTCAATTTGGGCAGTGCGTGCCGGGGCGCAGATGAAATGTTTATTTTCAATTTCCGACATTTTCGCCGCGTCCGTCGCAGGATTAGGTTATGAAACAACGGCACTATCAACCAATAGTTTTAAAGACAACACGGGACTTGCTAGCCGTATTATTGTTAGAAACTAGATGTTCGTCGCGTCTTGGACTGTATTTTTTATGATAATGAAAGGCAAACAAGCAAAAGGCTTCATGATAGTAAGAAATTCACGCCGCTTAAAAACACCAAAGGTGGTAATGGTGCATTGCCAACCTGAGGCTGGGATGTTAGGCCTCGAGCAAAAGTAGGTTTACCGGCTACCTTACCTTCCAAACCGGAACACGTCAACAGCACTCCGGGCGAGTCGCTGCAAAACTCTACCACCTAGTAGGATGTCTCGGTGTTAGTGACGTTAAGTCTATGCTCGCCTTTACGAGCTGCCTGTCAGGAAGGCAGATATATGGTTTTTAAGGCAAAATGTAGTATTATGTCCAAGTCATACGTACATAAATACTAGGTAAACTCCTTGTTTTTAACTAGTCCACATACTCTCACCGGTCAAATAATAGATTATTCTTATTATTTTTGTATTCGGTGTATTTTAATTAAAGATAGCCCATATGGTATTATGAATTTGGAGTAGCTATACAATTTATACCTCAAGTACGGCTGTAACGATTTCAATAATCTTAAATTTATAGGTTTTATTTCCACAAACTTTAGAGAAAGAAAAATTTTTTCTCTCTATTTAAAATTTGTGGAAATTTATCACAAGAAAAGGGCAATTCAAATACCTATAAAAATACCGCTATGAGTACAATAGCTATTAAGATTTAAGACATTTGAAAATTAAAGATGTAAATTGTAGTATATCTACGGACAAAATTTGCTGAGATAGTTTCACCCGTTCGGGTGTATCATGACTATTTTCATTTATATTTAATTTGCAAGAAATACCCTTCAGTTTGTAAATTATTTCACAATGCATCTTTATAAAATTTGATAAACAATTTTTGAAAATAAACAAGGAATCATCTTTTCTCATTTTCTTAAAACAGGTCTTTTAAATGTAAATTTGACAAACCTAGATAATTCACAATACTTGAGAGAATACATTTAAAAATTAACACAATATAATTAATCGCCTCTGTAGTCTAGCGGTCCGGGTGTTGGACTTGACTGCACGAGGTCCCGGGTTCGAATCCCGGGTCGGCCAACAAAATGAAAAATTGGATTTTTCCAATCTTCTAATAAAAAAAATGTTGGTCGGGATTGGAAATGTGCCCGGTTGGCGATAGGCTTGCCACCTATCACATTGTGGGACTTAGTATCTTCGGCTAGTCGTGGGTGCCCTGGTTGTGCCTCTGCCTACCTCTTCGGGGATATGGGCGTGAAGATACTTTTTATATAGGACTAAGACACGAATGAAGCTAAAAGAAACCATGTTATAGGCTTGATGAAGCATGGACTAAAGCCTTATCGCCGTATTAAAATCATAGGTCACAAAAGCTAATCTGCCCTCGCCAGCTTCAAGCGCTGCAAATCGTAACGGACTCGATTAATGCGTATAATCGCACCATGACAACCGTGGTACACGACTTCCAAATCTTGAGTTTTTGCGAGCCGTATTATAAATGACTGACTCATTGGCTGAGAAGTATATACGTCAAATGCTGACGATCACCGAAAAGGCTCAAGTTTGATTTCCGACAGGCAAACCTTATTCCGCTCTCTATTAATTTATTTCTATTCACTAATGTCATTAACCATTAGAATATTAATATTATGGTTAGCTAATTTTAAATTTAGGTCAATCATCTGGCCGAGGTATATTTCAAAATTGTACATTTTTCTCATTTCATGTTATATTATCCATAATTTATTTTATTTCATATAATTAGTATTCATCTCTAAAGATAACAGGCTGTGGACCGATATCAAGTTATCTAGATCCAATATCCTCTGACGTTCATTGCGTTAGGAACTTAATTACGCCTCAAAGTAGTCCTTGAGAATAGAAATGTTAATATTGGCACATTTTACTGTCTACTGCGTGTTCATAACTTCCTATTAAACAACTTTTTTAAATTTCCTTGTGTCTTTGTTGATGTAGCAATTTTATGGGAATGAGGCGTATAATCTGAAAACAGATGTTTTTATATTAAAAAATATATGAATATATCCTGACTATAAACACCGAATATGTTAATGGTGCGTTGTCAACCTGAAGCTGAGTTAATAAGCGTTTTGTGCAAGTATGTGTACTAGCAAAATTCAATGTTACCTATCTCCATTATTTCGATGTTTTCTTCCTACGTTAACCGTTTGCACCAACCTTTATTTAAATTATAGGTACATTAACTTTTTATCACCAATAATAATAATTATAGATAATAATATACGCTGCCAATCCGAGAGACTGAGATTTTAAAACTAGCTAGAATAACTTTATTAGCTTCTCTAATTTAATAAATAATGATGTACAGTACTACTATTTAAATTATGCCCTTCGGCTTTACACTTTTTACTCTTTTATACTTTATACTTAAAAGTAAAAAAGTATCTTCACGCCCATATCCCCGAAGAGGTAGGCAGAGGTACAACCAAGAAGTACTTTATACTTTTATTTTTAAATTGGCTGACCTCATTTAAATTTAAGCGAAATGATGAATTATGTGTAACAAGTCTATATAGATATCTTTAAAAAACATTCGGATTTCCAAAGCTTGACGAATATAGCAAAAGCGCATAATTTAAATAGTGCTACTGTACAAGTGGAATTGAAAACCTCCTGTTTGGCGGTAAAAAATATTACGCCAAAATTAAAAAAAAACCCACACAAATAACAGGACATCCTGTATCACAACAATTATATTATCAGCAACATATTAACTACGAGTATACGTAACCACATCAACGCGCGAATGCCGACGCGTAGCAGGAATACCATTAGTACGGGACCGGGCTTATTAACTCTCGCCTTTAATTAAATTATTAGAAATCTCTATACCGGCTAATTAACGAAGAATTCCAACATTTCGGTCCACCTATCGGGTATTAATTAAAATTGACAAAGCCGCAAGCGATGAGAGCGCTCGCCAAATATCGCCTCTATTAATGAAATGATCACTCGAAACTAATTAAATTATGGGAGTAATGGTGCATGCATATCACATGCATGCACCGTCGGTGTGCAGCCCAAACTCGAATTACGACGACATTTTTCGTCTAAAAGCAAATTAGTGTTTAACCAAATGTGTTTTTGTCTAATCGCCTTATAATAGAAATGCAAATACTAATTAATATTGTCCTGTTGGGGAAAGGGTTGTACTCAAGTTACTGTGTTAGCTTCTGATGTTGGGTTAAATCACCTATATTAAAAGCTAACTCAGAATAAACAAATAAATAAAAGTACAAGAAGACATATTTTATTAAATATTGATTAGACGCGAAGTTTAAGTTTTTTTAATGTTTCCTTTCACATTGGAAAAGCTACTTCTTAAAATCCTAATTTCAAATTAGATTTTTCCTTAGAAAGTCTCATGACTTGACATATAAACATCATACGAAAAGTAAAAATACCGCAAGAAATAAAGCAAAAGATCTAAATATAGATAAAAACAATCCGGAGCATTTTAAATAACATAAGTGAGGCATTTCCCACACGACGGACATGAAACCGCCGTAACAGTGTAGGCACGGCATGCTCTAGGCGTAGCGACATTAAAATGAGTCATTATAATAAAGCTGATATGTCCTCATAATTAACTAAGCTCGATGAAGAGTGCTTTGACGAGAAATTTTTAACTTAAAGCGAGTTTAGCGCTTTTTTTGAGACAGCACTTTATTACAAGTCATCTCAACACACAACTAATCTAATGGAAAAGCTTTGTCAACTCCTTGAAAATACAAAACAGATTAAGGCATAATTTAGTAAAAATAAATTTGTTTCGAATTTTTTTTCATTATGTGATTAATTACTAAGCAAACGTATTTATGAAAAATCAGAGACATGAGTAAAAAAAATGAGCACAATTTATTTTGTACTTATGCATGTTTAACAACACTCTATTAAAATGCACACTTATACAAACGTACTCTTTTATTTGCATGCTTCTTTTACTCTATCAGTTTATATGTTGGTTTGCATATCACTGAAATGTTAATCTTACATTTTTCTGTTAGTATTCAAAAGAGAGGAAACTTATTTGGCCGCCTTAGGGCTAACTCTAACACCATCTACCGGAAGCCCGGGTTGGATTTCCGACGGGTGTTAGCATTTGTGTGATGAACATCTAGATATCTGCATTTCTGGGTTTGGGTGTAGGTGTTAAATTTGTTGTGGTATTTATTTAAGTATTTCTATGCGGTCATTCCCGCATGTCACCCCCTAATTTGTCCCCCCGGTGACAAGGAGAAATTTTTCAGAAAAAAATTCCCGCATGTCACCGGGGGACAAGCGGGAAATCAGAAAACAAACTTCCCGTATTTCACCCCCTGGTCACTCTAGTCAAAAAACTAACATGAAAACATATATCCTTACATGCATGGAAACGAACATTTGTTTTTGAACTATAGATAGACAAAGAACTATTTGGAGTTACTTATTTTCGAAAGTAAATTTTTTTTGGCAAAAAATTAATCAACAATCAAATTTAACTTTTTATATTTTCAAAAGCAACAGTTTTTAAACACAAATCTACATTCAACATAATCAGAAGTAAGTATGTACTTATCATAACTATTATTTGTAAAATCACAGATGTCTTTTCGAAGTTTAGTTTTAATTCACTAGCTCATAATCACAGAATACTTAACTTTAATTTACCTAATTTATTTTTTAATAAATTTATTTATAATATTCATAAATTAGGCTAACTAGTAGATTGACCTATTGATGAGGCCCTTCTATGATGATCTTATCCAAATAGAACAAAGTAACCTACTATATTCTATATTTTAAGCAGTTGAAACAATAAAGGATGAGTATTTAAATATTCAGTGATAAATTTATATTAATAATATGTAATAAATTATTAATTTTTATGATGGAAAGGTAAATTATTTAATTTACTTAAAAAAACTTTCTAAAATATCTAATTGCAAACATTACGTAAATTTAATCTATTGAAAAAGAAACCTTAAAGATATAACCCTTATAGAAAAAAAAGTTCATAAATCAATTCCCGATTGTCACCGGTTTGTCACCCCCGGTGACATGTGGGAATTTTTTTCAAAAGAATTCCCACATGTCACCGGCGGGGACAAACTAGGGGGTGACATGCGGGATCGACCGATTTCTATGTATCGTTGACTAACACCCACAACGCAAATACATTGCTTATATTAAGGTTAAATTCAATTTGTGTTATTAGTCCAAGAAGTCTTATTTACTTAAAATATTAGCCGTATGCTCTTAAAGTCGGTCTGGTAGCTTTTATTACGTAGATCTATACAAAGATTCTTGTAAGGCGTCTATGTAATTCTAAAAACTACCACCAGATTGGAACGCGGCCACTCACTAAGAAGATCCGGCGAAAGAAACTCAGCGGGTTTGTCTTTTTTCTTGAAAATCTATTTACAAAAGCTTATTACATTTACAAATAATTTTGCAGAGATTGGTATAAGGAGTAATTAATCCCAAGCATTTCTGTCTTCTAAATATTCTGAAATCTTATAATATTAATACATTTATATTATAATTATAATACAACTTAATCTTAATATTTTTTTTAATAAATTAAATGGTAAGTCTTTAATATGCTCGGTAAGTTTATTGTAAAAATTCATTATTAAGTCGTTATTAATGTATATTGTAATTTTTAAATAACAAGAGTCTGACATAGCTGCACTGCGCTGCTAGTATATTATTATAAAACTAACTTAATTAGCTGCACACTCGTATATAGTTTTATCAACCACCTCGTTAGTGAAGATTCTTTGTTCACTAATTACAAAACTTTATATCTTAAGTAATTATAAGTATTTTAAAAATATTTTAATGTTATATCTAATACTATAAAAAGCTAATTTCGCGCCGTCGTCGTTACCGCGCTGCAGCGCTGAAATGTCATAGAACGCAGCAGCACTAGCGCTAATTAGACGGAGTGACAACCCACTCCTGCCATAAAGCGCTGCAGATTTATCGCCACAGATTATTTATATTATGTTTATTAGGCCCTCCGCACCCTACTAGCTTTCCTACTAATTGAATTACTGGGATTTTTACATGTAATTATACCTGAACAGCCTATTGTTTTCCTACATTTGTGATTATTATTTTTTCTGTGAAGTAAGATAATTAACCCCCTACGCAAAAAGAGGGGTGTTATAAGTTTGACGTGTGTGTCTGTCTGTCTGTGGCATCGTAACTCCCGAACGGTTGCACTCATTTCAATTTAGTTTTTTGTAGTAATAGCAACCTATGTGCGAGTATTCACAGACGTGTTTGATGAAAATCGGCTGAGCCGTTTAAAGTTTGTGGGGGGTGAAAGTGGGAAGATTAGCCGATTTTATTACTTTTTAAAGGAAAATAAAGTTCTTGTGTCGGGGGTTTTTTAAATTTTTTATTTAATTTTATTATAAAATTTTGTTTAAAGATAGAACAAACTGGTAGAACGTGGTGACGGTCTTTAGTGTAGAAAAGACCATCTGCCTACCTACCTGCCAGGTGATAAGAGGCGCGTCATTACCGACAATAGTACTAATAATAGAGTGCCAACAGTAACTTCCTCGGGTAGGCCCAGTACTCACCTATTCCTGCTGTCAAAACAACAATTATTGCGACTGTCGTGTTTCAGTAAGGAGGATAAGCAAGTTGCCAAACAACGAGGCTGCAGGACAGCTTCTTTTACGTCTATGATGTTTACAAGCTACGAAAGTGTGCTTATTCTCTGTCTTTTTCTAAAGAAAATTGCTATAAGCCTTGATATTTAGGCCGAGTGGCAATTCCATATTATACATAATTATGTATCACTTTCGATTTTTTATTCCCCGTGTTGGTCCGGGCTCCTTTGCAGAATAGACCATCTGTCTTCCTGCCAGGCAGCTCGTAAAAGGCGCGCACAGACTTACCGTCACTAACACCGTAGCATCTGATTAGATGGTAGAATTTCGCAGCGATTCGCTCGGATTTGTGCCACCGCATTATCTATTCCGGCCGCCATAACGTCAGTGCTTGCTAGTAACATGTTCCGGTTCGGCGATTAAGGTAGACGGTTAACTTACTTTTGCTCGAGGCCTAACATCCCGGTTTTGGTGTTTTATGATTTTTTTGCCATCAGGAAATCCGTTTGCTTGTTTGTCTTCCGATGTAAATAAATATGATAAGAGTTAAAATATTGTATTCCTTAAAACAGGTAGAGCAGCAGGGAGAAGCTACTATGTATTTCTATTTTAAAGACTTCATTATAAAGAACGTTAATTATGCGTGATCCAAACGACACCCGTACATTGTAATTAACATAGTGGCATCGTAAATCATTAGAGCGGGAATACAAGGTGTTTTGGCAATAGCCACACTTCTGATTAACGTTTCCTCCCAGCAGCCGAAATGATAAATTGACATTAAAAATATCGTCATAATAACACCATTCGATGATACGTCATCATTACTATACTATTTATCGCCCGCGGCTCCGTCTGTGTCATTTATACTCGTAATATTTAATAGTTATATAGTATCAGAATAAAATGTACGTTGTCACTAAAGCCGTCTCGAACATTGATGATCTCGTGTTTTATTTCCGTCAGAGGCAGCCATGTTATGAACACGGATGTCTGTGTTTTTTGGTTCAGATGTTTGTTACATTTTTTTTTTGATGGATGACTTCTATTTTTTAGCTATTTTAATTGCAAAAACTAAAAGCAAAAGTAAAAGTAAAATCATTGCTTTGACAATTGGTTATATCGATTGCCATTATTTTTTCAGTTTTATTGATTTATTTCATGGTACAAAAAATACAACATAAACTCTATTCATATATAAACTCGATAAATACTATCTATTTATTTTCTTGTACATTCGCTAATCAAAGACATTAATGGAACAAGTTTAATCTGTTTTTTTTTGTTTGAATAATAAATCTATCTCATATTTGATAAAAATAGGTTGTGTAGAAAAAGAAACTTAAATTAATAGTTATACAACATTAAAATTTACAATAACCCCTGTCAAAACATATATGTTTGTCAAGAGTGTTTCGCTCGAATTTACTTTAGTGCCTACAGAATTGTTTCGTTGTTTCATCTATCCGCTAGAGGCGCTGACAATAACTCTATACATTTATGGCGGGTCGCAAACGCGATAGTAAAGTAAATAATTTCAAAAACTCACACAACTTGATGTTGTTAAGTACCATCTCGAACACGTTAGCTTTCAAACAGTGAAATTATAACGAAATCTATCCTTAATTAGACATTTTGAACATTGATGGTACCAACTTCTGGAAATCTAGATTGTTGTATATCTGAACAGCTGGATACTGAAAAATAATTTAAGAATTGTATATCAAATACGAACAAAAGTTAGATTCTGATACACACTAATATAACAAAATCTACTGTACAAGTCCCAGGCGAAAGTCGCCGCTATGGAATGATGATTAGAATTCTTTTACAATGGTAAATTTAAAAATAAAGCCATGTCCTTATCCACGGACAACGTTATCCGAGGTTGTATCTTTCGTTGATTTGTTGCTTTGGTCTGTACAGTGTATTCTGAGGCTAATTAATTTTAATTGGATCGCAATGCATCTATTGTATGCATGACTTTTGACCCTCGAGCTTTAAACTTACTACGATTTTATTCTAAGTTGATAGTATTTCAATATA
>NJDC01007025.1:324699-337437 GCA_002245475.1 Calephelis virginiensis | reverse complement strand
TTTGAATACCACGGGCCTGTGATCGGAGTCTAGTTCGTGTAGCACTTCTACGGAGCGTACCTGTAGAGAAACGCCGCGTAGCAGTGCCAGGTCTAATACATTAGGATTGTGATGGATATGATAATCCACGTCTGGGTGGGTATCTAGTAGGCTCGGAGGGAGCTACCAAGATGAAGTCTAACCTATCAGCAATAACATTCAGTGCGAGGCCGTTGGCGTTATTCCGCTGGCATCGCCAATGAACGTTCTTACTGTTTAGGTCGCCTGCTAGGAACACTGATTCACCCATGTTGAAGATGGTTTCTAGGTCCCTCTCCAACAGGGTTTTGTTTCCGCTGAGATAAGCTGATGCTAGTATGATGGACCTATGTCCAGTCATACCCACCTGACATACTGACACCTCTAGGTTCTCCAGCTGCGGAGGATCTAGGGGGGCTATTTGTAAACATCTTTTATAATAGATTAAGGTGCCGCCTAGGTTACCTATTCTATCGTTCCTAATGAGATTGTAATTCGCGATTTTAGGATCACGCTTACAAGGTTTAAGGAAGGTCTCTTGTACTAGGAGTATGTCTATATTATGTATCTTTTTACAAACTCCCGTTCTTCATTTTTTTGCCGAGCTAAGCTGGATGCGTTAAACGACGATATCGAAAGGGATTACGGTTTTACACGTCCGGATGTCCTATCCATTTAGGTTTTGGGAGTTGGAAAACTTCCTGATTGATTTTATCAAGGCCGCGTGCCTTGCAATAATAAAGATGTGACGCTCGGGAGGCGTCACTCTGAGTTCCCGGGCGAAGTCCGATACTTCGTCCGGGTCGATGGCGTTAGCTAGCTCCGTGATGAGAGCGAGGTCGGCCTCGAACTCACCAGGAGCGGCTTTAGGAGGTGGAGGGGAGGCCTTAGGGGCCGGGTTGTGGGGGGCCTTTGCAGGCTTGGGAATCGCCCTTTGGGGTGCGGGTGTCGCCTTTTGGGGCGCGGGTATCGCCTTTTGGGGCGTGGGAGTAGCCTTGGCTACAGGTTTGCGAGTCATACTTGGGGGCTTGACCCAAGCATTAGCTGGCGGAGGAGGTGGAGGGCCCAAGGGCAGTGACAGGAGTGCCGGTATCTCCTGTCTCCTCTCCTGTTGTGGAGAGGCCTTAGGGGGTTGTTGTTAACTAAGTTGGCGGACAGGTCGCGAGCGAGGCCCGCGTCTGCGTCGCTGCAGGGCCTTGGGACATCCGCGATAGTTCGCAGGATGGCCGGTGGCCTCGCAGTTGACGCAGCAAACGGGCTCGGCCGGAGGGGCCAAGCTCAGTTGGTCGCGTTTGGGCCTGGTACAGTCTTCTGTACCGTGATCGCCCAGGCACTTGACGCACCTGGGACGCGCATTACAGAACCGGGCCAGTTGTGACACTGCCCTGGGACGCCGCTGGAATACGGCTTCTCGATTGAAAGGCCGGAGAGGTTGAGGATGCAGGAGATATTAAATATCGCCTTACCTTTTTCTGTGTTGTCCAGTACGACAAGAACCATGTCGTACTGTTTTTTATTGCGTGCGTTGTACATTCTGTGTACGTTGCGCACGGGGAGGTTTTTATTGACAAGGTCGGCCTCTATTTCCGAGACCGGAAGTTCCTTGGGGAGACCGCGGATGACTACGCGGAGCTGACGTTCGTCCGCGAGAGCGTAAGTGTGATAACTTACGCTCCCTTCTCTACGTAAGGCCGTGAATCGGCGATGGTCGGAAGTCGTCGGGACGACTACTTTTATACCTTCGCTCGTGGATCGAGCGTGGGTGTAGTTAATATTTTTGGCGTGAAGCGCCCGGGACAGATCATTCTACTTCGTCTTATTATGGATGATAAGCGGAGGGATCTTTGAGCTCGGAGATGTGGCCATCTCGACGTCGCTCTGGGTGGCTGGAAGGGTGACGGTCGCCTGAGGGGCGGCCGACGCCTGGGACGTGGTTGCCTGAGAGGCAGGGGTTGCCACGGCCTGTCTTTTGACGGCGGCTGGCGTGCTGGGTGGGGAGTTGTAGTTATGCGAGATTTCGGTGGGAGTGGCCGCGCGAGTTTTGCGCTTGCGTGAGCGCTTTGACTTCGCGCCTTGGACTTCGGTGAAGTCGTCGTCCGAGGCGGATTCATGAGCCGTGCTCTTGTGATCGTCCGCCATAGAGGCGTTCGAGTAGTGCGAGGGGGTGGGGGTGGCGTCCCGCGAGGAGCACGAGACGGGCTACGCGACGGGACGGGAGACGGAGAACGAGCCGCGCGCGCGGGCGCGGTGGACGCGGGGGAGTCGGGGATGGTGGGGGACGCGACAGCGGCCGGACGGCCGAAGACGGGCATGAGCGCGTCTACGACGCGAGATGAGGGGGGAGCAGGGGCAGAGAGCTGCTGCCATTCTTGAAGAAGGTAGGGATTGCGCTCTAAGATGAAGCGCTCAAACGGGGAGAGCCTCCGAGGGTCCATATTGGACCCTCGGCAAAAGAATAGGGGTAGAGTGTATAAGGAGCCCCCTCTGGCGGCAGGGGGAGCGACGACCTAACAACACGGGTCCCTACGGGCCCCTGTCGGTGAGTACAGGGGTGTGTACCTACACAACCCTACTGTGTGTGTTGGTGTGAGCCTTACGCGACGTTATTCTTTCTTCGAAGATCTTGCGTCAAGCGTTTTGCGCTGCGGCTGCGACCCGCGAACGGCAGGAACTTGGAACACTGACTTTACGGATTCGGCGGTTAATTACGCACACGTACACATACGTTATTACAAAATGTGAAGACAATGCTTACTACGGCAGGCGGGCAAGCACTACAGCCTTAAAAAAGGCTGCCCAAACGCAGTGATTGCTTACGACTGCGCGGAGCAAGAATGACTCGCTAAGGCAGGCGGGCTAGCACTACGGCCTTAACAAAGGCCGCTGAAACAAAGCGCTAGCGCACGACTGCTTAGAGCGGAGGTCGGGGAGGGGGTCGCTCTTGTTCGTAAAGAGCGAGTCTAACAATAACACAAAACAACAAATAAATCTTATTTTTTCATTACTAGCTATAGTTAAAAATAGATATTTCGTTAACAATCCTGATTGGTTTTGCTTCTTTTTTGGTGAATACCAAAGAGTAAATTAAAAAAAAAAAGGTATGTGTGCGATTCACACACGATAGAAGTGAAACTTCAGTAAATCGGCAAAAGAGTGAGATGAATATATATTAGTATCTCTTACCTGCAAAAAGATTAAATGAATATATATTTGTGACTCTTACCTGTCGTTTTTCCGATGCACCCGTTTTGAAATCACAACGATGCTAAAGAAGTTTCACTTCAAAAGGTGAATATATTTTCAAAATATATCAAAACTGATTATGGACGCGATTTTCCGCTTTTATTTTGCTGACTTCAGAGTGGAACCAAGACCAATAATGTACCTCACAGTGTATGTAAAATGTGCACTGAACATTTATGACAGTTGACGAAAGGATTACATTAGTCTAAGAATATTGGATTAGCTAAAGTTTGGCAACAAAAAAGTCATTATGACAACTGTTTTTTTTTATGTGGCTAGTATATTGGGGATTAATAAACACAAACGCCATTAATGGAAATATTTTCTACTGTAAAAAAATGAGATGCCATTTAAAAAAATGTTCCGGTACTAGTTTTACAACAGGGAGAATAATAACAGACTGTAGCAATTTGTGAGATATTTGCTTTGACAGAAACGACCAATGATTAATTTATGAGAAACTGAAAGGAGACGTGTTTAATGGACCTCAAATACGCATATTATAAATAATAAAAAGAGTAAAGTTAGTAGGTACTGTCCTTAAACAAATTAGATAGGGATACTATGTAAAGGAACAGCAAACCCAAAACACAGATAATAGGTACTTGAAATCTCAGACCACTAAAAAAGTCTTTTACTGGTCTAAATAAGAAATGAAGAATATACAGTGTACAATGCAAATGCTTTGGTATAATTTGAAAGTTAAATTAGTCAAAGTAACCGTTTCCTTCTTTTCGGTATAGAATTTTTTAATAAAATAAACAAGTAGGTATTCAATCGTACACAGCGACCCAACTTAAACATTTATAAACGAATAAATTAAAATACTAACAATGAAAATACTGACTTTTCATGAAAAAATGGGGTTTTAAAATTATCCTTAACCACATTTTAATTTAAAACCATCAATTTAAAATAAAATATTGTGGTAGCGTTTTCCATGGAATTAATAATTTTTTCCTTGCTTTACTCTTTGGTTCTTCCTTCTTTCTTTCTTTAGGTTTTGGCCTTCACGTTAGTATTTAGCCATTAGTCAAGTAGAAATTTGCATCAAATTTTATATCAATTTCAATTATTTTAATTAGTCATCAGTAATAAGTCGTCAGAAAGTCAAGTCAGGATCTTGGGTAAAGCGGTGGCCTGTTTACTCAAGCTCATGTAATGAGATTTGGCGGCAACGAGGAAATACACGATATGCTAATTTCTTCATGATTATTTCATTTGTGCACTTTCACTAAACAAAATTGTACAAAATGCCACCAAAATTTACTAATTTCACTCAATATCAACACGAAATTCAATAATTATGAAAAAACTTCGACTATCTTTTCTCTCGATGGCGCCAAAAAACTCTCTGGTTCTTCCTTTAAAGTATTTAGGTATATTCTTTGCTTTTTGGTCTGTGATTGCTTCGTTGCCAAGGCAACAGCATTTTGTTTTGTTTTGTATGAGTTAAACTTGTATTAATTTTTCGAGCGTCTTTTAAACTTACTTCGATTTTTTAATTTTTACTTTGACTGTGATTTTTGTCTTGATAAAATTGTTTCCTATTGTTAATACTTAAATTAGCAAAGAATATTATCATGTCCGTGCGCAATCCACGTTTGCCTCTCTTGCCAGGATACGGCACAAATCCTTTGGTAAGATAGCACTTTAGAGCTATAATGTGATCTTATATTTGGAATTCTGAGTGTGTGGATCATAATAAGGGTACAATAGGGATACAACTGCAGTAACCTAGTTTCGAGTTAAGGATAATTTATTTTATCAGATACTTGCCGACTCGGCGAACCTCGTGTCACTTAACATTAGTAACAGTTTGTATATGGGAAAGTTAATGTATCGTTTTCCTATTTTCCCTGCAATTTTTCCAGTTTTTTTCTTCATAAGAAGCTCCTGTCAATAACCAACATACGATTTTTTTTTATCAAAGTTGGTCCTTCTGTCTAGCCGTTTAGGCGTGATGCGAAGACCACGCGAAATGGAGATTCATTTTTTGTACGTAAATGTATATAATTAATTAAGTAAGTGTTAATAATAACCGAGGTTTTTTTTAGATCGGCAAGAAAAATTTTGGTGTGCGTCCGATATTTACCACGATCGACAAAGTGAACATGCTGGTTGACAAATCCGAAAACGAAAATCGGGTTCCGTCGCTGTACTGTAGGAAACAAGCACCTGAATTACCAGCATGGATTATGTATGATAAAAATGTATGATTTAAATTTAAGATATAAAATTTACACCTACTTAGAAAGGAGGGGGGGGTACGTACATACCAGGATGAATCCCAAGGAGTGTGAGTATTGGGGTCTTGAACCCCTCTGGCCAGGAGTCTAGCTGGGTCGAACAACATCCAATTACTTTTGGAGTCTACACTGAGTGAACCAAAAGTATGTAATTTCCTTCTTTTCCCCGTGTTAGTCCGGGTTCGCCGATTAGAATAAACCATCTATCTCTGTTTCAGATAGCTTGTAAGAGGCGAGCTCAAAGAGAAGACATCTTACTCGGGTAGCGATCCACTTATTTCTGGTGTCATAATGACTCTGTAATGTTCCGATCCGGGGGGTAGGATAGTTGTAGACTTGCAAAATAGTTCTAAGAATCCGATCATAGTTCGGCGATGCACCTGTAACATCTGTGGATTCTCTAGAATATCTCTTCACAGTTTTCTCTTACTATCAGAAAAGCCGCGTGAAGCACGCGGCTTTTCTGCATTGCAAACAAAAAAAATAGACAATCCATCCCTGGGTACATGGTGACTTTATTTGAATACAATACGGTTTAAATTAATACGAGTACTTATAATTAACGAATGATATATCTTATATTAATTAATTATCATAATATTAATACGTGAAGCAAAAACTTTGGACACCTTTTTACGAAAATTGCGCAGACGATATGCGCGGATCAAACTGCGCCCTATCGGTGGCTTCTTCTTCTTCTTTTATGAATATGGCTTTTAATCGTTTTTGACGACCTATTTAACCAACACCCATGTCAGGTACGGTGTATCGGTGGCGTTAGGCGTGTTCGTTGTTCTCTCGAGTCTACTGTCATTTACATCGGTTTACATTTTTTTTAATTTGATATGGCAGTGATTAAGCACTCGGCTCTCCTGATTCTAGGTACCTACGAGACAACCGTGGCATATAGACATACATACATACATCTTTACGCCCTGTCCCTTATGGGATAGGCAGACGGTATCAATGCCAAACCTCACGATCCTGACAAACCTGTCTGGCTTCCATCACTTTCATTACCCTTTTCATAGAAACGCGTCAGTTTCGGAGACTCTTGACATAACCCTTACGATAGTAGACATAATTTATACACCATAGAATAGACATGTTCGTGCTGATCTGTGGCTGGGGCGATAGGCCTACAGTGCATGTATACCGGCTACCTTACATGAACCGGAACACGAAAGTGGCAGACATTAAGATTATTGTGGTTTCTATTTTTAGATAGGAAATTCCCTAAAGATGACAAAAATATTCTGAAAATTAAGCTGACTTCACACGGTGCGTTTTATTACGCACGGGCGCAAAGTCCGCCAATATAGCGCATAATTTGTTTGCTCGGACTAACCCTAGCATCTACAGTTAAGGATTTCCTGTGTTTTTGGTAAATTCTTAAATTTAAACATATAAGGGAACAAGAAGTAAATTAAATATAAATTTCGCTTTCTAGGTCGTACTACAATCATTTTTAATTTTTAATACAAAAAAACAAAGTTGTCCGGATTATAATAAGTGCCCTTTTAAGAATAGGTTTGACACTAGATAACACCTGTTGGCACTTTTAATAGTCTAATAAGCCGGCTAGTCGTGCCTATCTGTTCGGGAAGACGTGCATCAATACACTTTTATGTTAGACAAGGTTAGACAAATGAGTGTACGGATTTTACTTTATTGGAAAGATGTACAAATTGCTAGCACATGTCGCATATTATGTCAATTATAGATATAGCCAGAATTATTCGATTTTTTTATACAAGAGGAGGCCAACGAGCAAGTGAGTCACCTGATGAAAAGTGATCACCGCCGCCCACGGGCATCCGCAACACTAGGAGTATCACAGATGCGTTGCCGACCTTTAAGGAATGGGTACGCTCTTTTCTTGAAGGTCTGTATGTCAAAATTTTTGGGGGGGAGACCCTCGGTAACTGATTCCACAAAGGATATAAGTTTCACTTGTACTTTCCACAATTAATAGGTATATTAATATTGTCTCTAGAATTGAATTCCACCAAGTACCGACGATAAGAAGTATAGAAATTATATTTATATTACATAAAAATCTATATTATATAAAACTAAAATCTGTGTTATTCCTGGTGTTGCGGATGTCCGTGGGCGGAGGTGATCACTTTCCATCTGGTGACCCACTTGCTCGTTTGCCTCCTCTTCTATAAAAATATAAAAAAACTAATTGTAGGTATTTCATACTGAGACTGAAGTAATTAAGCTTATTATTTGTGTTTAAAATAAATATTTACAGATTTTGCATTTTCAAGCATATTTCCAACAATCTTTACACGAAATGCGTGTCGGCTCCCATATATTACGAAAAGTAGATATCTACTTCTACCTTGAGGATGGGACGATAAAAGTGATGGAGCCGAGAACTGAAAATAGTGGACTTTTACAAGGTAAATATTGTACATAAGACGATTCTCAGTATAGAGAATATCTGACATTTGTACATCCATACATATCTTCACGCCAAGTCCCTTATGGGATGGGCAGAGAGTATCGAGTGCCAAACCTCGCGGTCCTGACGAACCTGCCTTGCTTCCACCACAATCATTATCCTATTCATATACAAACACGCCGGTTTCGGATTTGATCGTGGAATGTCAACCTTTGTCTCCCCAGGTACCTCCACATCCATCCACATTCACATTGTATATCTGCTTTGTCAATCTTTCATCTTAACATTTTACGTAATGATTGAAAGAAGAAAATCGTGGCGTCTGCCTTAAAATTTTACATTGAACAATATTTTATAGTGACAGTAAACTATAAAGTAAATAAAATAAAAATAATAATTTTAAACTAACTTCCGTCTACAACTTAACGACTTAATTATTCGTTCAAAATAATATTTGTTTAAAATTGTTCCAAGTAACAAAGGATTGTTGACGGAGAGGTTTCAACCTGGTGTTATAATCTTCATTACAATGTGTTAAAGACTATAATATTAGCTTAACTATATTAGGTATTTATTTAGCCTATATTTATTAATAAAGCCATTCTCTCAGCTCAATAATTCGCCTAGATTTAGTATATAGCAACGCATATTATGTCACCGCAGTGAGTTGGTATAAGCTTATCACGTCTCGTTTCCACAGAATCAGTTATTCTTTAATGGGCCAATAAATACGTTTTTACAATAAACTTCCCGAGCATATTAAAGACTTACCATTTAATAAATTTAAAATGTATTAAAATTAAGTTAATATTTAGAAGACAGAAATGCTTGGGACTAATTGCTCCTCATACCAATATCTACAAATTAATTGTAAATATAATAAACTTTTGTAAATTAGATTTATAAGAAAAAAGACATGCCCGCTGAGTTTCTTTCGGCGGATCTTCTCAGCGAGTTGCCGCGTTCCGATCCGGTGGTAGATTTCAGAATTATTACGCGTTACAAGAATGTTTGTATAGATCTACGTAATTAAAGCTATTTTGAATTTTAATTTGAATTCATACAGTCTTATTATTAATCATAGATTACGCTTTACGCTGTGGCCCGTTCGAATGTGCGCTATCCTTAAAAGTTTTATATTATCAGTTGAAAGGACTGTAAAATACATATTTTATGGAGTTAATTAATTAAAATAGAGTAAATAATTTAAAAGCCTTCTAAGAATGTACCTAATGATAGTTTTTAATGACGATAATATTTTTTTTCAAAGAATATGATTTTTTAACTTCGAAAGAGGATGTCCGAACAGAGATTCTCGTAGGATTCCCTAATTGTAATTTTTTAACAGGTACCCTTATAACTCGACAAAGGATCCGACTTCCGCACAGCTATGATATGTACTACGATGTACTTGACTTAAACGTCGGATTTGAAGTTACGTTTTATGGAAAAGTCTTCAAAGTAAGTTATACTTCTTAGATAACATTATAAAATCTTAATCCTTTGTCTGTACATAGAAGACATTTTTAAAGTAAATGATGGGGGTAAGATGCATGGACACTTCTTAGTCAAAACTTTTTTATGAAGAGTTATCTCGATCGATGTTGTTGAATGTGCCTGAAATCAATATCGTGTAAAAAATTCTAGACCAATTTACATTTGATAGTAATAGTTAAACCAATGCCATTTGTTTCCGTGTCTAAAAAAAGCTTTTGAACAATTATTATAAATTTTAATCGAGTTTTAAATGTCAACTTGCTAGCTATGTCCGATTTAAAATGACGAGTTAAATCAACCATGAACGTAGGCTAGTGTATATTACACAGAAGGTGTATTACAAGATGAAAAGTCTTTGTTGGTTTGTGTGCCAATGTTGAAAAATGCGGGCGACAGCTCTGTATTTTAGTTTCAAGTAAATCTCCATATCTGTTGAAACATGATCAATATATTAATACGTTTGGATCCCTTTTTACGGAAATTGCGCGGACGCAGGAGCATGCAGTTTGGCACACTTATAGCTTAAGTGTAGGAGAAGTGCAGAACGCTAATATTTTTCAATAATAATGCTTATAAAGTACATTAAATAAATAAATAAAACATTACCTACACTACCATGCATTTGACACACACAAACAAATATATTGATGATAACGATAAAAGATCACAGATGGCCCACTTACTATTTATAAAGTAAAGTAGTTGGTCCAGAGAAATGAAGATGGCGTTCATATCAACAAGATGTTAAAATTGATTATGCTCGAATTTCGACCAATGGGCGACCACTAGTAATATTAAATATATCAAAACTTAGCGTCTTTATTTTTGTATTTGTGATTTCAGATTGTGAATTGCGACAACTTCACCCGAGTATTCTTGAACCGTCTCGGAATAAATGTCCCTGACCCTATTTCGTGGCCTGACGCAGTTGAGGTAGGTATACACCTGACATCTTTTATGAATTAAACATACCTATTTTGATGTTTATTTTTCAAATATATTCCACAAGTAGGTACACGTTAGCTTAGAAGTGCTTTAACGTTTACTTTGACCTGTAAGTCGACAAACGCAAAACATGTCGCAATCTCAATCCAATCTCAGTTTACAATGTAGGTAGCTCTATGACTTACATTACATGATAGGTTTAACTGTCAGTTTTTCTCAGACACATTACCTGGCGTGTAACAAGGTAACCGATGTTTGCATAAAGCTAATCTGATACCAATACAATGGTTGACAAACATTCAAACGTAATTTAGTGTCTGGAAAAGCTGACAGTAAAACCTACCACGTATTGGGCTGAAGTAATTTCACATGCCGCCTCGTTATTATATTATATTGACCGCGACCGCGAGGCTTGGGTTTGATTCTCGACGGGGGCAGGCATTTGTTTGATGAACATTTTTAGATGTCTGCATTTTCGGGTCTAAGTGTTTATTAAATTAAATTTATTCTGGTATCTATTTAAGTATTTCTATGTATTAGAATCGTTGACTAACACCCATTACACAACCATATAATTTGCTTACTTTGGGGTTAGATTCAATTTGTGTAATTTTTTAAGGGATGTTTATTATTTATTTATATATTATACCTAGCCTCATTCATTAACTAATGTTTTTCAGAAAACAACAGATACATATAAACCTCCAAAACATCGGCCCTTTCGTCAGTTTCTCGATTTTGATAGACAAGTTCTAAGGTAATGTTTAAATTGCATTGTACTATGTACCTATAGCTCTTGAAAGAAATATTATTTAATAATACAGTATGTTAAGGCTAAAGACGTAGATATCTAGTAATATTGAAATAATACTGATTTACTATGTTATAGTATCGCCTCTGGGGTCTAGCGGTCCGGCAGCGTCGGATTTGATATGTTGAACCCGTTCAATCGGGCACCAAAAAAATTGAAAATGTGTATTTTCGATATTCTACTAAAATTAACGTTACCTGGGATTTGTTTAGTGCCCGGTTGGCGACAGGTTTGCCATCTATCACATTGTGGTTCTTAGTGTCTTCGGCTAGTCGTGGGTGCCTAGTGCTTCCGCCAATCTCTTCGGGGATATGGGCGTTAAGATACTTAGTACTACCCCAAAACAAATAGTATGAAATTCGTGACAACACGGGGACTCGTGATGCTGGAGTACTCATTATTCTCTAATTATCTTGGGCTCCCCTACTAAACTATTGTTAAATGTTATTTATTATAATATAATGTTGTTTTTTTAAAGAAATCATTTTAATTTTGCGAAATTGGAAACAGATTCCAAGGATATTGGGACGACAGGGAATCAGAATTCGGTACAATACACCACCTTGAAATACATTATTTCTTAGCGGATGATACGATGGAAATAAAAGAGGTTCTTCCACCAAACTCGGGACAAGAATCTGGGCCAATGTTTATGAAACGACTTCGATTGCCAAGAGTGAGTATCAACTTTTCCTGTACTAATAGATACTTAGGTATGTACTAGAAACTCAAAACCACAAAGCCATCTTTGTTTAGATCTGACGCCTTGTAGCTGGGTAATATTATCATTTAAATAAGTCCGTATATCAAAAAATATTTTTACAAAACTATCTATCAAAGCACAAATCAAGTCAAAAGGGATTTCGCTAATTGCATTCAGATAGTTGTGACATAGACTAAGGCTGAAATTTGGTATTTTTTTTAGCCAGATCTTGTCTATCTTAGCTAATAAGGTTAAAATTAAGCGACGAAAATCAGTATTAAATTCCATACGCAGACTGAGACTTTGAATTATTCATATTGAGTACTTTCTTATATAAAAAAAAATCCTAACGAAAAATTTTTATGTTTATTCTAGAAACTTCCATCCCATATAAAAATGACTGGTGGGCCTAAAGAACCGTCGTACAGTCCAGCTGATCTAAGTATTGGAGCCGTATTAAACGTTTTTGGACGTAACGTGGTTTTAACAGATTGCGATCCATTCACCAAAGAGTATTATCGGATTAACTATGGTTTTGGTAAGTTTTATATTTTTTTCTGCCTTTGATCAATTAAGGATTAAATGATAAGTCCAACCACGAGCTCTTTTCGTAATGCCGTTGACCATAGACGAGGCTCAGGTGTGATTTCCGACAAGGGCTGACATTAGCGTGGTGAACATTTACGTAATGAAAAGGAAATAAAATTAAATCGTTTGGATTTAATCTTCTTCTTTTTTCTTCTTTCTTTGGGTATTGGCCTTCACGTTAGTATTTTGCCATTAGTCAAGTAGAAATTTGCATCAAACTTTAAATCAATTTTAATCAAATATAATTAGTCATCAGTCATAAGTCGTCAGT
>NJDC01007025.1:297872-317809 GCA_002245475.1 Calephelis virginiensis | reverse complement strand
TTTTTTTTTCAATTCGGCGTCGAATCTGCCCAATAAGCCAGAATAGTAGATACCCGTGATTGTTTTACCCTTCTGGAGGTAATCGATGTAAATCACACCTTGTGAGTCCCAAAAAACACTGGCCATCACCTTACCTGCCGATTGAACAGTTTTCGCCTTCTTTGGAGCATGTTTGCCGGGTAAAGTCCACTGTTTCGACTGTTCCTTGGTCTCTGGTGTGTACCAGTGAACCCATGTTTCATCGACGTTCACAAAACGACGCAAAAACTCCGCCGGGTTGCGTTGAAACAGCACCAAACATGTCGCCGATGTGGTCTCACGGTTGCGCTTGTTGTCTGGTGTGAGCAAACGCGGCACCCATCGCGCCGACAACTTTTTCATAACCAAATCTTCGTGCAGAATATGATGCACTGTCCCATCTGCGATGCCTACAGTCTCAGCTATCTCGTGAATCTTCAGTCGCCAGTCTGCCAACACGAGATCGTGGATTTTTTTTACGTTTTCTTCTGCAGTTGCCGTTTTCGGTGCACCTGGGCGTGGCTCATCAAAAACCGACGTGCGGCCACGAGCAAACTCGTTGAACCAATTTTTGACGGTCGCCGTCGAAGGAGAAGAGTTACCGTAGACAGCATCCAAGCGCTCTTTGATTTCGCTGCGTGTTTTCCCTTCCAAAAACAAGAATCTAATCACCGAACGATATTGTTCTTTTTCCATTTTTGCAAAACCGACCGACACGCTCGCTTCCAAAGGCTGTCAAAACAAAACAAATGAAGGGAAAAGACTGAAAACTACTTGATAGACTCTTTTGTAACAACAACGCCATGGAGCGATGAGGCTAAGTAATTATTGAAGGCCCATACAACAACATTAAAAAATAAGAATAATTTCTTACTGTTGTTTTTGAAGCGATTGTCTGTATTAAATTTTCAAATTTATCTCAACGCAGGACTTTCAACAATTGTTGTAAATACCTATAAAATAAACTGCATTGTGTGTCATTACATTTTTTGCGTGATGAAATCCAGCAACGAACAATATTATTATTTTAATGTTAACGAATCAACAAAAAATACGACCACATTTTAAGCTGAATCAAGTCGCGGTTTTTTAACACTGAAATTATTATGCTTTAAGTAGTTGTTCCGTGACGCTTTAAAGCTGCTTTAAGTTATTGACGTCTTAAAGCTATATCAATGATACAATAACGTCATTGACCCATGTATAAGGAATACGGATAGAGTCTTATTCGTAACATTAGATAGGTTCGGAGCACTTAATTTTCGAGCAGTGCATAGATGTGTTTTATTATTTACAGGCAAGCTTTAAAAGAAATAATGTGTGAAAAAATGACAGAGCACGAATTTCTAACTATAATCAGATATTTCCGTGGTGATCCAGGTAAAGAGGAAAGTCCGAGACGAGAAATGATAAGGTACGTTCGGTTTTTGATGTCCACTACAATAAAGTTTTTATTAAAGATAATCCAGGGCAATAAATCGAAATAGTCACAAATCATATCTTTGCGCCAAATTGGCTTGAAGTTATGTCTGTATCCAAGGCTCGGATCACATGTTAACACTATGATAATTGTTAGCCGAGGCTTGTAAGCATATGACACGTGATATGACCCTTTTCTTGTTTTACTGCTTTCGCATGGACTATTGTAACTACCGTTCCAAAAGCAGAGGAATTAACATATTTATGATGATAGGTATTTCCGAGGTCTACGGGGTCACAGGACACTAAGTCTAGATGTGATGAAAGCAACCCAGGGGAATTATTTACTTATTGTAATCAAAGTTGTATTTTTTTTTGCAATTTTACGAAGCTTAAATTAAGAATCAATCAATTCTGTTATTTAGAAAAAGGAGACCTCAATGAATTTAAGATAGTAAAAGTTATAAAGAATTTTTGTGAAGTACTATTTTTTGTGATAAATTTACGAAACATTGAAATGACAACGATTTTGTCGTAAACAATAAATATATTTATTTTTTAATGAATTTCATATTATTCTTTTGACATATTTGAAAAAGTAGTACAAATAAACTAGAAATTTAGGTGGCAAGTGTATCGCCAAACCGGGCACACATCCAATCCCACGCAACATTTGTTTTAATTAGAAAATTGGAAAAAACACATTTTCTTTTTGTTTCTCGACCCGGAAATCGAACCTGAGACCTTATGAAGTCAAGTCCAACACCTGGACCGCTAGACAACAGGGCAGTCAGATCAACCGAGACATTTTGATGATAGTAAATACTGCTGATAGGACAGAAGATAGGTCATGTCGTATAAATTTTATTTCAATTCGTAGATCTCTAGTATTCAGTGAATTAACAAGAGGATTGTGGGACGATCGAGAAAGGTTGCGGGAGGGTCTGATCCATGCCGACGAGAATGGTTTAGGGGCTTTGTCTCCGGAACGTTTACGTCAGTTGTTGCGCGCACATCGTTTGCCTATCAACCGTGACCTTATGGACTGTATGTTACATGTGTAAGTATTTTGTTTAAGTTACCAGAGGATAGTGGGATTGATCCCACAACTTTCCATGTTATTTCTACTTCTAATTCTAAGATTGAAAAAGCGCGCAGTTGCTATTCTAAACGCGCGTTTATGTTTGCACTCTTCCACTTCTGATAGACATTAGAAAACTAGTATTGCGCGTCGGACTGTAATCTGTAAGGTGATTTCTTCAAACTGGGGGCGTTCGGTTCGCCATGGGTGTGCAAACTCGCGCAAGATCGCAATTTGCTCTGGCTGTCAACAATGGTTTCGTGGAAGATGGGAAAGGGTAATGGGATTATCAGGAATGATCGAGTACGGGATGTAATACCTGTTGATGTGGATGGTTTAGTGGTTTTGTCTTCAAAGCATCTGCGTAATTTTTTGCGTATATATCACTTGTCCAACTTTATCGTGCCTACCTTATGGGTTGTTCCTTGCAAGTAAAGCATTTCATTGTAAGTGTAAGGTTACATTCATTGTAATATGAAAATGAAACGGTATTGAGGAAATATTACATATAAGATTGGAAGAGGATCTGATATATGGGAATGAGAATGGCCTAAAATGCACTGTTTGCCATTCAACTGCTACTTTAGGAAATGCCTTGATATTTTTGATAGAAGATTGCGGAACGGTCTGGATAGATGCATATGTGCATGCAATCACACACGTAAGCACGTGCATACTTACACAGTAAAATTTCATATTTGTGATACAAAAATAAATAATCAAATGTATATTTTAGATTACAAAAAGACGAAAATTGCAACATAATTTACGAAGATTTGATGTCTTTCCTCGACTTCCAAACACGGCCCGTATTCAGTTTGGGCGAAGGAGACTATCACAAAGTTGTGAGACATGCACCACCAGTAAAAGACACTGAGGTAGGTTCCAAATTCACTAGTTTACTTCATTAGTGTTCCCGATGTTCGAAGACCATCGACAACTTAATAGTGCTTACATTAACATTATTGCAGCAGGTAAATATAAGTTTCAGAAGTTGACCACCTATACTCTATTTTTGAAGTGAAAACTTCTTTAGCGGCGTTGCGTACTTTTTTGGAATGTGTAAAAACTTCTAAATTCGCGTAGACACGTGACCTGATCGAAAATTTGTAAGACGGATGAAGAGTAAACAGCCGGCGCGGCGTAGGAGAGGAAGTATCCAGTCTCTTTCTACGGCGCGGCGAAAATGTATGCTTGCGCCTGCTGTTTCGTTTAGACGGCGCAGGGCGCTTGCGTGAACGTTCGTGTTGTTTGTGTACGATAGCGCAATAAATGAATATTGTTTTCTACCACATAAATGATAATACTTTCATACTGATAATTAAAGCAATTCGTCCAAAATTACTTATTCCCTAACCATTCCAAAATATCAAAAATGCACAACGTTAATATTCAAGTTTTCACTTCTGCCGGCACTCCCGGAGTGCAACCCGTCTTTTTTTTTTAATTTTTGCCAGTTATGTGATTCTTGACAGTTTTCAAATCGAATATACAAAGTGAATTTTTTTCACAGCAATTACTTTTTTGGTTGGTTAAGTGATGTTAAACTCATTTTAACAGGGCATGCGTCGCTGGTTCGTACATGTAGAAAGAATGATAGATGAAAAATTGACTAAGCAGATATACAATGGGAATGTGGATGGATGTAGGTACCCGGGGAGATCTAGGTTGACATTCCACAATCCAATTTGACAATGAGAAAAAAGGCGTTGTGCCAATCGCTGCAAACGCTACATCTTACTCCAGTATCGGAAATATGCGAGGGACATACTCTGTACTCCTTTGTTAAATAGTAGTAGTATATAGTCTGTTTAAGACTATAGTACGTATGTACTTTCGGAAGCGGTTCTCTAGATAAGACCTTATCGTCCAGCTCTTATCGCCTCTGTGGTCTAGCGGTCCAGTTATTGGACTTGACTGCAAGAGGTTCTGGGTTCGAATCCCGGGTCGGGCAACAAAAAGAAATTCTGGGTTTTTTCAATTTTCTGATAAAATAAAAAACGTTGGTCGGGATTGGATGTGTGCCCGGGTTGGCGTTAGGCTTGCCACCTATCACATTCTGGGACTTGGTGTCTTCGGCTAGTCGTGGGTGCCCTGGTTGTGCCTCTGCCTACTTCTTCGTTGATATGGCCGTGAAGATACTTTTTTTTTTCTTATGTCACTTGTGGTGTCTGCTGACAACTCTGCCCTTCAGTAGCGAACACAAATGCTTGCCCATCAAGTGATAAAACATTTATGAATCAATCTGTATGCAGTTGAATTTCAGGTGTAGTTATACTTAAGTACTTTCTGCGTATTTTTTCAACGTCGTGTTTATTTGACTAATTTAAAATGTTTTCATTTTACAGTGCAAATTATGGACTGACGTAGATACTTTGATTCAAGAAGGTTACGTAAATTGGAACGCTTTTCTGTGTCAATTAAATCTTGATCATCTTGTTAAAGACCCTCAGAAGATTCAATCCTAAAATATACTAACATTAGTAAAATCATGACGGATACTTTTTGTATATTTACGAGACTTATTGAAATTAGTTATATAACATGTTTCGACAAATTCAAAGCTTTTGTAAGTTGTACTTAGTAAAAATGAAACTGCGTTGATTTATATTCGTTTAATTTTTGATCACAATAAATAGGTACATTTTCCTTATATATCTTTGTACAGTTTGAGACAATATCGTCGAATATCACTATTGCAAATACATTTTTGCAACAATAACAGTTAAAGCCTATCCAATGTAAACAATTTAATCAAGACTCAATAAATTAATATAACTAAATGACTCTTCCAAAATACTTATCTAAATAAGTACCTACCTACTTGTGAATAATAAATTGGTTCTGGTATAAATGTATAAACATTAAATATATCGTAATAAAAGCCAAAGTGGCCTTTCGTCAAAAGTATATTGAGAAATAATAGTTTGCGATATTTAATAGGATTTTTGGATTCGACAATTTTGTTCTGGATTTATGGTAGGGATGTTTGAATAATATATCGAAATTATTGCACTTTTGATGTCAATATGAAAAATCTAGTAGCTTGAAAATATATTGTATTTTTTTATAGCATATCCCAGCCTAAAGCTATGTATTAGTCTGTAGCGGGACACTACCCCTTTTACTGGATTTGAACTTTAACTTTAACTATTTTCTTCTGTGTCTTAAGTAAAATTATATTTTCGTGTTCCATTGATATGCTAGACATTGTTTTACAAATGAAGACTAGAAGAAAATAAGTTATAGTTCTTACACAGTTCTACTAAAAGCTGTCGTCTTTAAGACATTTTCATGTTGAATCTTTTTTAGATGAATTTTCATATTTTTTATATCGTGCAATATCCGTTTATCGATATCGATATAATCGATAAAATATTACAAACCGCACGATTAATTACGGATTATCGACTAAAAGTTCTACCATTGGTGACAATCATCACGTCACTGCTATGTCTACATGGCACAAAGTATTCACTTGTGTCGATGCAACTGCTACATCTACAGCAATATAGAAATTAGAAACGAGGTACGTCAATATTACATAATGACACTGGATAATTTATATACTAATTAAAATTTACATATTTACAACATTAATACTAACATAATTTAAGGTAACTATCACTTATTGCTTCAGTTTTGGAACTGATAGTAGGCGATAAATAATACTTTCATAAACACAATTTGTTGTTGGCTATTCAACGTTCGTTCTACGAGATCCAATATGTTTCGTCACTTCGTCACGCGCACCTCTACCACATTTCTTTCACACGTTCTGTTGCAGGTATGTGGGGTCGATATCTGAAATGATCGATAATTGTCAGCACTAGTTTTAGTTCGCAAATTGCGGCTTTGTCTCGCATTATTTTAATACGAGAACATTATCTTTAGAGGTAATTTCCTCATATTAAAATCGATTTGAATACGGTTTGGCATTATCTAAAATTAAATACTAACTAACTCCATTTAATTTGAGCATAAATTGAAAGTATGTTGCCCGTTATAAATATAAAATATAAGTTACAGTTAGATCAGTGTCGTTTTGTTAAATAGATCTAGATATTACTTTTATGTGTGATTTAATTGATATTAAAACTAATCATCTATTACTGTGTGTATGTGTGTGTGCTAACGTGCGGGCGGTGAATGTGTGCGCATGCGTTTGCGTGTGTGTGTGCGTGAATAGAAATGTAAATGTAAACTTATGTAAATTCAAAAGCACATGATTACCTTTGCGGAGTCATGGAAATAGAGTTGGATGATGGACTCGTGGCTAGAGGGGACATTTTGATACCTGAAGTATTCCCGTTTATACTTGACCCCATACTTGACGCTGAATCCACACTGCAAAAAAATGTAGAACTAGTATTTCGTTGATAATTTAATCATTGAAAGTTATTTCCGTTTCTGTTTTCAAATTTTAATAGCGACTTTTTAATTATAATAATATCCAGGTCTTACAAGATGACAAATAAATAATAAATTAAATATTCCTGGACAAGTTACAGAAATTGAATCAAACCCCAAAGTAAGCAAATTATATGCTTGTCTTATGGGTGTTAGTCAACGATTCTAATACATAGAAAATACTTAAATAGATAACGGAATAAATTTAGTGAACACCCAGACCCGGAAATACAGACATCTAAATGTTCATCATACAAGTGCCTGCCCCCGTCGGGAATCGAACCCGAGCCTCGCGGTTGGTCAGTGTGGTTAGGCATGTACGCTAGCCACTCGACCAACGAGGCGATCATGATGTGCCTTATTTGCGAAGCAGTAGTTAGCCGATTAAATAACCTATACTAGGTTTTCGGTGTGTACAGCCATCGTGTATTTTTGTGAATAATCCGTCTACTTTTTTGTCTCCTTATCCTATTAGAAGAAGTTTATTATTGACGTCATCAACACCTTACTACCTGGTACTATCAATATTGCTGCCAATAGTAATGTAACGGGAATGTAATAACAGTTGCAGAATAAAAGAGAATTGGCAGCCCCCTTTTCTTACACTAACTCCCATAATGCGGTAAAGCTTATTTTCTTTTTCTTATCTAGTTTTTTAACATGGAAGTATTTTTATAATGTAAAAGATGTTACAAATCCAAATGTATACCGATCGATCTGTCGCCTAAACAGTGGATATCTCCACGGCGAGTTCGGTTTCCTCTGCTCGGGCTGGAAGGCTGGGTTATCCCGGCCTCGCTCCCCACCCTCGTTTGCTATCGACATGGACACCTGCCCCTCGCCATTGCGGGTTTTTGATGAAAGCCTCCTGAAAATATCAACAGTAAATAAATGTCTTTAGAAAATTACACTAGCTCAAGACAGGAAGGACTTAGAAGATTTTATTCGTGATAGTCCGTGTCGTCTGTTCACAAAAAATATCTGTCTTGTATCTCGTAAGATGCGAGCATAGGTTGAATGGGTCTTTACCTTCAAAATCACTGGTGGGAGAGTCATGTTCTGGTCCAAAGGGTAGGGTACTTACATATAAGCTTATATTGACATAATCAATAGGTATAAATAATATTCATTTATTAGCAATTTATTTTTGGCAAATACAACAAATCGACCAATTGCAGCAACATTTGAATCGTGGCCTGGACACCGTAGATTTTGCAGGTGCATCGCCGTCCTGTGTCCGGGATGTTAGGCCTATTGTGCAAGTCTACCTTACGCTCAGACCGGAATATGAGTTGTCATTATAGTGTATTACTAATACAACAAATTTCATTTGAACTAATTATTTTTCTGAGTTCTAAAACGATAAGTCCACTTTACCTGAGGATTCTAGAAGGTAGTGAGCTCTGGGTTTGCGGCCGCGCTCGCTGCCTACTGTCGACGATCAGCACGTGTCTGTCGTAGGGCGTGTCGTAGTCTACTTCTAATATTGTCGAGAATCTGTGCGGCCAGATCACGTCTAATAAAGCTATTAGAAGTCCGATCACGACACATATGCAACCTGAAAAAATACCATTACTTTTAAATATTTTAAGCTCAGTAAAATTCCAAAACCGACCTCAATTCTTTCATTACCACGTCGCGATTTATCGTAAGATATCTAATGTTTTCGAGATGGTTTCACATAAATTTTGTTAACATTCCACTAGTATTTTTGAATTAAACCTTATTATTATAATTCATAGATTTGATGATCAAACTGAAATTTTATTTATTTATTAAGGTATAAAATATTTTTAAATTATTTCTATTGTGATTGGAATGTACTACTATCTTGTCATTAGTGTTATGTTGTTGAAGCTATATATAGTTATAATATAGCTTCATGGTTATACTTGTTATATATGGTCTATACATAATTTGTTTTAGCTGCTAACGTTGAAAAAATGTGTTTTGTAATAATTACTTTGAAAAATAGATAAATCTGAAGCTATTGCTGCGATGCACAACGTGACACACACAGACGAGCCCCAGAACGTTTTAGTCAAACCATGATAAGCATCAGAGTCAAAAGTCAGCGAAACAACTTACCAGCAATAAGTACTAGCCAGAAGCACCATCCCAACGAGAAGAACAGCATGGCTCCATCTATCCTCACCACGAGAGGTGCATGCGGCAGTGAGCCCCAGTACCCTGCTGCTGCGGCACACAACGTCACGCCCACAGAGGCCATCGCGTATGCTCCGTACCGTGGCACAACCACTAGCAACAGGTTCATCAGCACCCACAGTGCTAGAGCCGTCCTGTCGAAATTAAACATATATCTATGACAATTAAAATGGGCCTAATACATCAATTAAGGCGAAAGATTTCCCTCTCTGTCACGTTTCCTTAGTGTTTATTCACAATGAATTGTAAATTTCAGTTTCCATACGCATTATTACATTAAGTGAACTCGTTGCACCATTTATATGTAATAATCATGTAAATAATGATAATGGCTCAATTAAAATAATCTAATTTCCATTGATTGCTTCGCGATCGTTGACGAAAAGTGCTTAAACTAACACTAATTCGGTAGAAAAGTGATTGGACTTTGCTAAATCCGCCTAGATCCAAATTAGTTAGTGTCATGTAAACATCAGTTTAAGTATGAGTTTAATTTGTTTTCCTTGTCCGGATCCACTGAGTAGAATAAATTATCTGCCTTCTCGGCAGGCACAGGTTAAAACATAGGTTATTACCATGTCCCTTGAAGGTCGATTGCTGTGGAGTAACTTGCCAAGAGAGGAATTTCTCACCGTACATATTCCCATCCCCATAGTGGCACTGTCATGTTCTGGTACGAAGGGTAGGGTACCCGTAGACTTCCATCGATGGCCTAACCACCGTTACGGAACAGTGACACTCCTATAATATCTATGAGGTCACGGTTGTCTCTTATCATCAGGAGACCTATGTGCTTGTTCACTGACCTTTCACATAAAAATACTTTGAATGTTAGTCCTCATCGCATTGTCCTCTGTATCTACAATTAAGGTATACTTATTTCGTAAAGCTTCACCATCGACACTTTTAAAATACTTTTAAACTCAACACTTTCAATTAAAAGTCTTGAGTGGTCTTTCTAATTTAACCATCCTCTTTAATATACATATAATAGACTTACCAAAGCAAAGTAGAGGTGGTGTACCCAGCGGCACGGTATTTGGCTCCCCACTCGAATCCCTCGTGTTCAGCAGCAAAATGCTCTGCAACGGAAAGCACTGGAAAAGGCAGTCCACGCAGCAGTCCCTTGTGGTACACCTCTTGGATAGCTCCTGCTTCTTCCCATTGGAATTGTTCGTTGTAATCAACACCCGGATCAATTTTAGAGGAGTTTCCCCAGGACAGTGCTGTAAAATTATTTAGCTCCATTAATGTTGTATGTATGTTCATATTTTAATAGTATCTAGGTATATATTTATAAATAATCAAGGCGGTCGTTGGGCGAGAGGTTAGCACTTAGCGTACACGCCTAACTGCGAGGCTTGTACTCAATTCCCGATGAAGGCAGACTTTTGTATGATGATATCTGCATTTCTGGGTCTAGGTGTGTTTATTAAATTCTAGTATTTATTTCAGACTTATTTCTATACATTAATATCATTGACTTACACCCTTCACACAATTTATTTTGCTTACTTTGGAATTAGTGTCAATTTGATCCAGAATTTGAAATGAAATCCAGGGTTATTACTTTATCATGAATAATATCTTTATGAAATATGATATATGATGTATTGTGTCTTAATTTATATACTTATAGCAATATTTGCAAATAAAATTCATTTTTCTCTGCAATAAAATAATAAAAGTTTGACTGGTAGATAATGTCAAGCATTAAATCCATCTTTTAAATAAACATTTATTTAGCATTCTACCTCTTGCTAATATTATAAAAATAAACGTTTGTGAGGATGGACGGATGTTTGATGTTCTTTCAAGTAAATTTTTATACGATACTTATACCAAAATTACATTTTTGCCTGACTGTCTGTTTGTCTATTTCAGCTTATCACTGAAACAGCTGGGCCGATGTTAACAGAATTTTCACTGGCAGGTAGCTGATGAACTTAGACATTAGAATAATTCAAAAAAACTTGTTAAATTCCAAAAAAAAATTGTTGAATTCCACACGGACAAAATCGCGGGCACAGCTAATATATGACTATTAATATAATGAATATTCCCACATTTTTTTTATGGATGAAACTTTACCTGTAAGTGTAACATTGACGTGACCCAAGCCGACGTGAATGGCGAGCCAGCAGTCGAGCCGCTCAGCAGAGAAAGCTCGGTACGCCGCTCGAGCCACGCGAGCACCCGCCACGTGCCACGAAGACCCATGCTTACATACTGAAAAACAAAAAAAAAAACAATTTAGCAACATTTAAAAATATATAACATTTTAAGGTTTGTGAATTCTGGGTAGGATAACTCTTTTTTTTTTCTTACTTATTTTCCTAAAGAGTAAAGTTAATTAAAATAGTATATATCTAATGCAGTAAAGTATGATGATAATACTAAAAGCGTCGACTGTAACATGTTTTCGTTATCAAACCTTACACGCATGTCAAATTATACGCTGCTGCCACTAACAGGTGTTGTCCTCAATATTTTTAGCAGACCTAGAAATAGTTTTGATAAAAATACATATAACAAAATTTCTAATAAACATTATAAGTTTTTATTCAGACAAGAACTTGTAACTTTTTTATCAGTTGATCTCAACGAAAGCTAAAATTTGCTACTGACGAAACCCGAGTCTGAGAAATCCTGAGTTGGTTCAGGTAACTTGATGACTCGATCTCTTTATAATATATATAATATATTATCAACCTCTATTAACCTAATCATAGCTGTATATATCCAGAAAATATACAAAGAAAAAGGAGCGTGATACATGGTTAGAAATGGACGGTAGATACGAGTATATACTAATAAATATTGAAGTGCTGCAACTTATCGCATTATTAAAAAAGGATAATTTAATTACACTAAAACTACAAAATCTGACTTCCATTTCAATGATTATTTTCCTCCATTTCCATGGAGTTTCATCAGACCCTGACTTAGGGGCAATGGGACCACCACAGAAGACCAAATAAAAAAAAAAGATTTTTAAAACCCAGTTCATGAATGTCGGAGAAATAGATTAACATACATAAAGAATACGGAGGTCGAATATATAAACTCCTCCTTTTTTCGGAGTCAGTTAATGTTATGACCCTGAAGATACTGTAAAGTGAAACATGTTGGCCATATTTTTAACTTAAAATTAAATTAAAATAAGCCAGGTGTATTTTAACCGATTTTAAAAGAAGGTTTTGTAGTTAACCTGCAAGTATAATATTCATGTCATTCACTCATTCACTCACACAAACCCACAACAGTCTTCGGCAATGAGACATCAAAACCTTTTACCGTCTACTTAAAAATGATGTACACGATTTGTCAGACGATGCAATTTGTCCTACATTTAATGTAAGAGGTGAATGCAACTCACCATTTAAAGATCCATTCACAAAAGCAAGGTGCTTTAAATGCATTTATATAAATTAGCTTTGCGTGTTCCGATTTTGCCGCGGCCAACACTTACAAAATTGTTAAAGGGTCTGTGTGACTGTGTGTATTATATAGTTCCGATGTTTTTTTTGCATGTTTCTAGGTTAAGTATCTCACTCAGAGTATCTTTTTATTATTGTTATATTTATTAATTTTTTGGCAGTTCATTCATTATTTTAATTAATCCAGGAAGCGGTTCTAAGGGCCTACAATGACATCTAGGGTATCATTGTCTAAATATAATAAACTGCCAATGTTCAATAGGCACATAATTTCTCATCTACATTGCTAAGTTTTGAATTTATGCTTCTTTAGGCGCGTTATGAAAGAATGAAGAGAGTGAAATTTTATGATCCGTCACACAAAAGTTACAATATGAAGTTGCAGCGGAGAGCGAAATTTTAAGATGCGCGCGCATTTGTTGTGAAATTGCCTGCTTTAGAAACATGTTTCTATATTCACACACGTGATTTAGTTATACACAAGTGCGATTTATATATTTTTCGTTACAGACTTAAGTACACGCACCCATTTTTTATGTTATAAAAGCGACCAAACAGGCAGCTATCCTATTATCTAACGGTAAGTATCTAATATGTTATGAATTTAATAAATTGTGAAGCTTATTAAAAATATGAAAAAGTATTTATTCATATGTTTAAAAGACATTATATTATATATCATTTAAGCCTTAGCTCCTTATATTAAAATTTGGCCGGTCTTTTGAAAGCAACTCTGTATATAAATGTTTCATTTCTGGTTATATTAATATAACATTTGCACGCCGCAATGTAGTAGAATGAGTTGGTATACTTAAATATCTTTGTACTTTGTACAATATGTTTCGCAAAAAAAAAAATACATTTAATTTAATTAGACAACATAAATGTGACAGGTACGTCGCTCTTTTTTGTAGCCCGGATCAGGATACTTGTATACCGCATGTCTCACCCTTGATCATGGCAATAGATCAATACGACAATAGCAAGCATTGACGATAAGAAAGCAGGAACCATCATCATCTAACCTATGGTCCCATGAATCTGCATGAGCTACCGCATATCATTTTCCTACCAAGTTATATCGGACTGGACAGTTACACAAATTACCACATTATCATCAAAGGACCATCGGATCGTCATATCCCGAATTCGACAAAATATTTGACGTGCTATATAGCAATATCTATTTTGATAAGTCGATCCTGGTTCAATCGTGATCCAATTTTAATATATCAATATTCATTTTCTTTCATTATATTTTGATTTCATACTTGTTCTTAAGTATCTTACATCAAAGCTTAATGTTTGTATGAAAATATTACCGAATATAGAGGAAGCTAGTAGTCTGCAAAGTTCGTAATATTTTGCCTTGCCGACCTCGCAAGGGACTTGGCATGAAGATACGTACGTATAAAATTATAGAAATTATAATGATCTTATACATGCTAATATAAAAAATAACGCCACTTTTTTTGGTATAATAAATACACTATATATGATGACATTATATTTAAAATAATCTGAGAGCAAGTTATGTTCAACCTAAAGTAGGCCATGTGCTTCTTTAGTTAATCTCAAACATTTCCATTATTACCTTAATATTTAGGATACTTGATAGGTAATAGTCGCCTCTGTGGTCTAGTAGTAGTCCAAGTATTGGATTTGACTTCATAAGGTTTCGGGTTCGAATATCTTCACGTCCATATCCCAGAAGAGGTAGGCAGATGCCCAACCAGGGCACCCACGACTAGCCGAAAACACTAAGTCCCACAATGTGATAGGAGGCAAGCGTATCGCCAACCGGGCACATATCCAGTCCAAAGAAACATATTTTTTATTAGAAAATTGGAAAAACCCAATTTTCTTTTTGTTGCCCGACCCGGGAATCGAAACCGGGACCTCACGAAGTCAAGCCCGACAACTGAACCGCTAGACCACAGAGAAATACTTTAAGTAATAGAATAACAAGTCCAGGTTGACAAGCTACACAATTTGAATCTAGCCCCAAAGTAAGCAAGCTATATGGTTGTGTTATGGGTGTTAGGCAACGATTCTTATATAAATAAATATCGAAACAAAAAACGGAATAAATTAAATAAAATCACCCAGACCAGGAAAGACATCTAAATGTTCATCGTCGGGAATCGAATCCGAGCCTCGCGGTCGTTTGGTAGAGTTAGGCGTGTACGCCAACCTCTCGATCAACGAGGCGGTCAAAATTCATGCAACCTATAGTTGCATGAATTTTAGTTTTTTAAAAGGACATGTTTTTTCTCCATTTCCAAAACACTCAAGTTTTACGACGTAAGAAACAGTGCCCTGTTAAGTGAATGCAATTGTACAGTTGAGTGACCACTCGCGAACAATACCCAGTTGTGAGGAAACAATCACAATTTGCATTTCAACCAATTAGCTCCACTTAATTATGAAATTAAGTTCGTAGAAAAACATTTCGATGTTGGTCCCGTCAGCACCAAATCGATATAAGCTCATATAGCTACAATAATCTAAAAAAACTTAAATCAATAAGTAAGCTGCGGCCCGCGGGTTGCCGACCGCTGTGAATGTAGAAGTAAGTTATAAATATCTATATATTAATACGAGATGCCAAAACTTTGACCCCGAAAAATTTTTTTACGAAAATTGCGCGGACGCAGGAGCATAAAATTTGGCACACTTATAGTTTATGTGTAGGAGAAATGCAGAACGCTAATATTTTTCAAAAATAATGCTTATAAAGTACATTAAATCAATAAATAAAACATTACCCACACTACCATGCATTTGACACACACAAACAAATATATTGATGATATCGATAAATGATTACAGACGGCGCACAAACTATAATCATACAGTTTGAAAACTAAGTACTTGGTCTTGAGAAATGAAGATGGCGTTCTTATTAACAAGATATTAAAATTTATTATGGTCGAATTTCGAGCAATGGGCGACCACTATAGTCATAATAAATGCATGAGCGATCTGCGGTTGACTGTATAGTATACGGCGTACAATGTGGATTCAGCCTTAAAACGCTGTCTGCGCTCATGGTTTTCATGTTTTCTATGGAATATGACCAATTACACGTAGGTATATTTGGCTTCTAAAGTTAATATCACAAGTGTGGCCCACCTTCAGTTTATTTTGTTGCCTTGTTGCTTTTGCCTGCCAAAGGCTGCCGACCGCTGATTTAAGCAGTTCAAATCGTCATGTTTTTGTTGGTTAACACTTTGTTCGAAATATCTTATCAATTTCATATTTATATACTCTGTCAGGATTTTCAAAATTGTCAAAGCTCTTAAAGTTATCTGTTATTTGCATAGATTTAGTATGTACTAAATCTATGGTTATTTGCCATAATCAAATAGCTTCTATGTTTATCAGATTTTTTAATCTCATATCAATTTGATATTGACATTACCTATCCTCCAAATTAAAACAAAAAACATTAAATGTTAACGTATTTCTTTAAAAATATTATATTTATTTATACTTTTCTATTTTTCAACCTATTTAGCCTACTCAATATTGTAAATGAGAATCTACGTGTAGTTATTAAACGAATGTGTGTTTATTTTCATATTCCAGTTTTACGTCAAAACCTAAACTGATTGATTTTCATGGTTTTAAACAAAAATGATTGCATCTTTGATCGCCTCTGTGGTCTTGTGGTCCGGTGTCAGACTTGACTACTAGAGGTCTCGAGTTCGATACCCGGGGCAGCCACAAAAAAGTAAAGTATATATATATTTTCAATTTTCTAATTATATAACGTTGCTCAGGATTGGATGTATGCCCGGTTGGAGATAGGCTTGACAGCTTTCACATTGTAGGCCTTAGTGTCTTCGGTTTATCGTAGGTGCCCCGGTTGTGTCTATGCCTAGCTGTTTCGGGATATAGGCGTGGAGATACTTAATTCTATCTAAATTGTTTTTAAATAACTTTAATACGAGTATACGGATGAGGCCGCGAGTCAATGCTAGTATAAAGCTTTATGCATTCCGTATATTTCATAATTTATATTTGCAAGGATACATCCGCAGCGTGCGCTCTTGCACATACAATGAATAATAATAATAATAAATTATCTTTATTTCACATACATCTACAAGAGGCACTTGTGACGGGTCTATATAATAATAAATCTACCACCGGATCGGAACGCGGCCGCACACTGAGAAGATCCGGCAAGAAACTTAGCGGGCTTGTCTTTTTTTTTCTTACTTTAAAATGTATTACAATAATTTATGTAATGATACATTATATTATTATAAGAGATTGGCATGAGGAGCAATTAATCCGAAGCAGTCTTATCTGCAAAATATTCAGCAATGTTATAATAACCCTTTTGATTTAATTTACATTTAACACATTTCTTAAATTTATTAATTGGAAGTTCTTTTATATAATTGAGAAGTTTATTGTAGAACTGTATACAAAGGCCCATTAAAAATGGCTTACTCTGTGGAGACGAGACACATGCACAGCAAGTTTATTTTTATTCCTTGTATTGGCACAGTGTATATCACAATTTATTTTAAATGAACTTGAATTTCTGTGAGCATTAAATTTTCAAAGATATACTGGGATGCTAAAGTTAGAATTTTGATTTTTTGAATTTTTTTCTCAGGAAAACTCTTGGGCCTAGGTTATAAATTGCCCTTATGGCTCTCTAATGATTTATTTATTTATTTATTTAAAATTCATGCATTATATTGTACAAAGGTGGACTTAATGCTACATGGCATTCTCTACCAGTCAACCTAACTTTATTAGAAAAAATAATTAAATGGGGTGCAAAGAAAAAAAAACAATAACTTTACATTTGCAAACACATTTCAACATAATTTTAGGTAGCATAATCAAATACATAAACAATACATATATACCAAGAAAAAAACTTAGCATAGTACAAAATGTTACACGAAAAATACGTATTCTATAAATATAGTCATTCTACATACATAAATACAAATATTACAATTATTTACTTAAATATACATATATACACACACATACACACACATATATATATATATATACAAATACACACACATACGACACAAAAATACATCTATATAAATACATACAAAAATTAAACAATAAATAATATCTGACAACAATACTGTGATAAATAATTGAAAAGGGAACGTTTGAGGGAAAACTTAGTTAAGCTATTTCTGATATCCACAGGAAGAATGTTCCAAAAACGAACAGCTTGGAATGTGAAAGACTTGGATACAAAATCAGTACGACAGAGTGGAACTTGAAGGATAGGATTATTTTTGGAACGCAGTTACCGAGAATGGGTTAAGCTTTGGAATTGAAATTTAGATTTGAGATACTGCGGGGTATGAGGGTTGTAAAGTATATTAAATAAGTTACAAATCATTCTTAATTGTCTGCGTTGACGAATGGGAAGCCATTTGAGTTTTTTTCCGATAAGATGAAACATGATCATATTTTCTTAAACCAAAGACGAAACGGATGCAGCTATTAAGCATACGCTCTAATCTGTCCAAAAGACATTCATTGAGGTCACTAAAACAAACATCGGCATAATCAATAATTGGAAGGACAAGTGTCTGTACTAAATTGAAAAATTGAATTTTTTTGGATATTTTATCTCATATCTATCGAATTATATAATCGCCTTTGTGGTCTAGCGGTTCTAGGTCGGACTTAACTTCTTGAGGTCCCGAATTCGATTCCCGGATCGGGCAACAAAAAAAAAATTAGAAAATGTATATTTTCGATATTTTAATAAATATAACGTTGCCCGGGTGGCGATAGGCTTGCCACCTATCAGATTGTGGGACTTAGTGTCTTCGGCTCATCGTGGGTACCTGCGGGGATATGGGCATGAAGATACTACTACTATATCTATTAGTGAAGTTATAGAGTTCAAACTTACGAGTATAATAAAATATTTTATCTATTTAAGATTTTTAAACCCATTATGACTTGTATAAAATAAATAAAAAACCGGAACTTACCTAATATTACAGTTCCCACAAAAAGGCTAAGTGTGACTATTGTGAAGGTTGAAAATCTCTGTAATAAGAAAAATAACAATTTAGTGGATGTTTTTGATAGAAATACTTCTTTTTACCCCGTGTTGGTCCGGGTCGGTTGTATAGAATATATCATATGTCTCTTTGCCTGGCAAGTCGAAAGAGGCGATCATAGCTTTGAATGGGCCATTACTAGCAAGATTTTTGATGTTAGGGTGCTGTGTAGCAAATTTCCAAATGGGTAGGGATCTACAGCCTCTATCTATTCCACCATTATGACACTCTTCCACAATCAAATTGCTCGGGTATTATCCGAGGATGGTGTCAAGTATTTTGCGAAACCGGCGTGTTTGTACGAAAAGTGTAATGAATGTAAGGGAAGTCAGAAAGGTCTGCAAGATATCGAGATTCAAGAGTAACAGTAAAGGTTCAGTTGACTTTTCCCGCCGAAATCATTTAATCATCCTATAAGCTCTTATGATTTTCAAGACGACCACTTGACCTTAGAGGGTAGCCTAGATCCCAAAAAGTTACCTAGCGCAGATGCGTAAAGAAGGAATTCCCGTAAGTAGCTCTAAATACAAGGCAATCATTTGAAATTTGACAATTATTAATAAAAATCATAAAATAGCAAGATGTACATACGTAACCATATTTAAGGAAATATTTTTGTAGTTAGGTCATAAATATACATTTTAAAAGTATATGCCACGAATCTCATAGTTTAGAAATCACATATATATGTTTTTTTAGAACTGGGTTTATAAAAACAGCACAGCCTATTTAAAGCACTGTGAATAGTGTTATATGTACCTGTTCCTTTATCTTAAAAATTAAAATAATTAAAAATAATGCTTACCTCTTTTCTAATGCCAGGAAAAATAGTAAGGAATGCGAGGTAGAGAGTTAAAGCAGCTATCAGTAGTGCCAACGTAGGAACATCCGCTGCGACAGCAGTTCGGTTGTGGTAAGCATATAGGGTCGGTCCGCCTTCCTCGCGGAAAGCGTCGAACCACCCCCTCATCGCTCACCCAACCTGAAAATATACAAACAAATTATTTATAAATAAAATAAAATTTTAAGGGCATTAAAAATGCAAAAACCGAGTCCAACTATTTCATTCGGTACCACGTCGCTATTTGATCATTATTTTTTCGAAATGTAGTAATGATTTCGAAATAGTTTTTACACATTTTATTAATGATGAGGTCGACAACAAGAAGTTTTTTTTGCATTATTAAGGGCCACTTGCACGTTCCTGAGTTATTTTTTTTTATATAGAAGAGGAGGCAAACGAGCAAGTGGGTTACCTGATGGAAAGTGATCACCTCCGCCCACGGACATCCGCAACACCAGGAGTATCACAGATGCGTTGCCGACCTTTAA
>NJDC01007025.1:270516-289654 GCA_002245475.1 Calephelis virginiensis | reverse complement strand
ACCATCTTTTCTCTCGATGGCGCCAAAACTCGATAATTGTTTTCAAAACATGTTTATTTCGCATAATACGAGAAAAAGCACGTTTCCCACGCTAAATTTTGAACATAGATCGTTTTACCACACAAATTGATTTCCGACCAATAACATATTAAACGTGGACGACGTGGCAGCACGTTATTGGTTGGAAATCTAATTTTGGATAGTGTTTAGTAAAACAAATCGACTTACTACAAAAAAATTGACGCCTGTTTAACTAAACACTGTTGAAACTTCACATCCAACTAATAACATGCTACACGACGATTAGTTGGCAGCACGTTATTGATTGAAAATCCAATTTTCGACATTAGTAAAACATTTTCACCGGGCTCTTTTGCAGAATTCCTGCTAGGCAGCTCGTAAAAGGCGAACCTAGACTTTACTAAGACCGTGACATTTGACTAGGTAGTAGTTTCGCAGCAAACCGCCTGGATTGGTACCACCACCTTATTTATTTCTGCCGCCATAATGTCAGCACTTGCCGTTGATGTGTTCCATTTCGAAGGATAAGGTAGCCGGTAAACTTATTTTTACTCTAGGCCTCAGGTTAGCAGCACACCGTTACCACCTTTGATCTCTCTCGGTGGCGTGAATTCCTTACCTTCTGGAAATCCGCCTACTTGTTTGTTTTTCAATATCATAAAAAAACACGTGTTTAATGTGTGTTTAAAATTTTAAGGCGTAGAAAAATACAAAAATTAATTTGGATACCATATACTTTAACGACCAATTTCATTAATCCATATACTGTTAGGTACAAGTACTAACACTACCAGTATATATATATACTGGGCCTACTAGAGTTGCGTAGGTAATGATCTATAGTATTTTTATGTGAACAAGCACATGAGTTTTCTGATGGTAAGATACAACCGTGGCCTAAAGACACCATAAAGGTAACAGGTGCGTCGCTGTGACCGAGATGTTACACATATTATGCGGCTGTCTTATCCTCCAGACCGGAATATAACAGATCCATTATGGCGGCAGGAATAGGTAGGCGGCGGATCAATAACAGGCCTTTTTAGTAATACGTAGTTGTAATAGTAATAGTAGCCGTAATTGTAACTTGATCAGGCGTTACGTAATACTTGAACGCCCCCTATGGCGGCGGATCCCTCCCCGGGCAAGTTGCAGCACAACACTCGGTGGTGTTGTTGGTGATTACCTATACTTTAACAAGTAGAGTTCTCTTTTATCTAAGATTATTGAAATTAGCCATTAGTAAACAAAAACAAGAATGATTAAAAACAATTCAAAACCCTTGGATTTATTTTTGACTATCACTAAAGCAGGATATTCCGAATAAAAAAAAATCTATATCAAATTTAAACAATTATCGTATGACAAACATACAGTCGAAATAAGAGCCTCTTTTTTTCCAATCTGTTAAAAATGTTATTTTGTGTTATATATTTCGTTAGTTATTTTATTTGTTACATTTATTTATTGTTAGCTAGCATTGCCCGCGACTTCATATACGCACTGGAGCGACTTTTTATGGTTTATGATGAAAACAAAAGATTTTCCCGGAGTAATACGTGCCTTAAATATTGAGTCTGGTTATAAGCTGGTAAAAATCCGTTAGGTAGGTTTTTAAAAGTGACCAGACAAACTGACATATTTTGAAAACCCTCGTTTTGGTCGTTTTGTCATACGTAAATACGTAGCAATCATTATTTTTAAAATGTTGTAATATACAGATTTGGTTTTATTACTGTTTTAAATCTCTGACGGAAAACGGGGGGTGTTAGACGTGTCTGTTTGCGTGTGTGTCTGTGTAACTTTTAAAAAGATAGACCGATTGCTTGGTTTTTAAATTGGCGTAATCGAGATCGATCTTAGCAACATTTAAACTTTTTAATTTTAGAATTGTATTATTCTAGCGGCCTTTTCCGGCTTCATTCGGATAGTAATTTTTTTGATCATAAATTGAGATGTAAGCTGTCCTTTCTTTCTAGTTGGATCAAACTGCACACGGTGTGCAAATTCGATTGAAATCGGTAAAGTAGTTTAAAAGCCCATCGCGGACAAACAACGTGACACGTAATTTATATCGATGTTTGATAGCGAGCGTTGACTTTGAAACTATGATGGCAGGCTGAGAGCGATTGTACTAGCCCATGTACAGGATCCTACCATCCGATGAGGCTGACTGACTATTTCATCATGATGTCATATATCAACAGAAGATCATTTGCGTGCAATTTCACAACAAAATATGTAAACTTATAGCCATAAATACGTTTAGAAACAACAAATAACTTTTTGTAGATTATATGAAATAACAATCCGCATGAACAATGTGAAAGTGAAAGCTTTTACTTATTTATTCAGATATTAGTACTTAAAAAGAGATAAGTGTTAAGCAATTTAGTAATTCGTTAATCATTATTAATGAAAAGTTAAGTTATACGTAATAGTTTCTTTGATAATACCTATTACCATCTTAATGCTTTGGCTTCTAAAAAATGTGTGAATAATGTCGTTCACCAGATAAGGTGATATGTACCAAACATACAAGTTAAACCAGTTTTTCAACTCAGAGAACTGGAACACCATTAAGACGGTGACATATAAGTGTTAAGTACAGTTCAGAATAGGGTTACAGTTATGGGAACAAAATTATGTTTTTTATGTTTTATAAAAATACATACCAGCTGCCCTAACGAGCCTTGTATCAACCGATGCTGTGCTATGTTTTTTTTTGAATATTTTAGTAATTTATGTTATAGTTTTATATTAATATCAAATTAAATATATTAAAATTAAGTTGCAATATATAAAATACATAGTGACTGAATTTACCCGTTACCAAAAAAGTGATATCAATTAAAAAAACAGTCGTTAATTTTTTATCGACTAAAATAAAAGTGGGTACTCCCCATACATGAATAATTCTTTTTTTTTATTTATTCCTATAAAAGGGTTGTTTACAAATACATAGTTCTTTCTTCCATCTTTATTATCGCTATATAATATATCTTTATCTTTTAAATGCTACTATGGAATCCTCAATGCGGTAGGTTCCAGCATTGAGAGAAAAGGTGGATGCAGTTCTTTCGTTATCATTGAATTTCGTATAATATATCTTTGTAAATTTTTGTGGCATTTTTTTACAATTTTGCACACAAAAAAAAAACTGCAAACACCTACCCAATATTTCATTACCACATCGTCATTATTATCATAATGACGTCAAATAATATAAAAATAACCTAAAAAACACTACTTGGACCGTGACCAAAGTTTACATGGGACCACCTAGGAATCATGACTTTTTCTAGAAAAAGAACCATAAAAATCGGTTCGTTAATGGCTGAGTAATCTTAACAAACATACAAAAAAAAACATACAAAAAAAAACATACCATACCAACGGAATCATACCCTCCTCATTTTTGGAGTCGGTTTATAATTAGAATGCCATGATTTTTTATCCCTTCAACCATCAAGTTTTTGTTTCTTTAGAACACTATGATTATAAACTTGATGTCTGATGTCAGAGGTTGCGATAATTGTAGTCAGTTTTTTTCTGAGTACCTGATGTTGCTAAGCTGCTCAAGTGAAGGTCGGTCATGTGGAAGGACACAAGTAACGAGAGTTTTAGTTAGTTTTATTGTAGTTGGTAATTAGCCTTGTCCATTATTTAGTTTGCGAACTTGCAGATTACAGTGCCTTGTAAACGGATACCTTTATTTTTTGTGTCGGATATTTACATGATTTTTTTTGTTTGAAATCATGTGTTTTGTTTGGTTTTATTTGAATTGATGTCTTCTTTTTCATTACTAATAGGTAGCTTAGTACAATGATGCTTACCTTAACATGATGATAGAAAGTTAACAAAGGCTCGAATGTGGAATTATTCTAAGCCAAAAGGTGCCTCATCACTCTGTCTTTAAAGACGCTTAAGTTGTAATGTTCCGAAAACACTCATACCTTCTTAGGAAGAATCCATTCCTTAGCCGTTCAAATGATAAAACTAAAATAATAAATACGAAAGTATGTATGTAATGTGACCATACTTTATGAAAATGGCTGAATCTATTTCAATAAATTTTGAAATAGAAATATATGTACTAAAAATAAATTATAGAAATATTTCAAAAATGGCAGAGTAAGTTGCTTTACACTTAACAACTAGTATGAACTTTTTTGTTACTATTTTAAGATAACAACGTGTATGATGTTCCAAAATGTGATAGTTTCGTGTACTACTTAGTAACAACTTTTGTTTCACTAATTTCTTGCCATAAAATATTTGTTTTTTTCCAGTACATGATCGCTGGCTCTAATATTTATTGCGAATTTCATGTTTTTTATGTTACATGCCTAATATTAATACGAATGCTTTGTCCAACCAGCTATTAAACTTTTGACAGCTGTCAAATTACTGTCTCTTCAACGTTATATTCGGTGCTAATGTATTTTTTTACCAGCTGTCAAAAGTTAAATAAATGGTTTAATAAAGTTTAACGTTAGAGGTCAATATTAAACATTTTTGAGATGGTTTTTAATAATTTATGAACTTATTGTTAAGGTTCTTGAGTGAAGGTCGGTCATGCGGAAGGACGGCGATGAGGATGTTGGTGAGTTTATTCTCTCAAAATGACTCAACCTCGTACATTCTTAGGTTTACGGCTCTAATGACGTAATCGTGCTCAGAATATATATGTAATTTCATACTTGTATCACTGACAAGCACGGTTCTTCACTACTTTGTACTTTTTATCCAACTTCGAAAAAGGAGAAGGTAATAAGTTCAGTACAATTTTACAAGCACAATTAGACAATTCGTCACACAAATGCGGCAGGCGATTTTCCCTTCGTTTATGAACCTATTTAATTATTTTTTTTAATTGAAACAGAGTACTTCCTGGATCTGGATCTGGTGATGGAATTGCAGGGTAGTCGAGTAAAATGCCCATATTTGATTACTTAATAAAATCTTAGTCTGTTTTTTGCAATGTCATTGCTCTTAAATTATAAAAAAATGCATAAATTATAAAGAAATATATTTAGTTTCAATATTGTAAGGCCTAACGAAGCGAAGATAAAGGGCTACTTTAGATAAGATGTCAGGTAAGCCACCCACTGCTATTTTTCAATAACTATACATAGCAAAAACATTTTAACGACAACTCTGGTAAAGCTATCTCTTGGTACGGATAGCTAACTTAAAATGACTATAAGTAAACAGATAAATATATGTTATTAAGTATTACTACGGATAGGTAATTGAAAACGGCCATAAGTTACCAAATAAATATGTATTATGAAGTACATTCAACTCGAAAAGCGTTACCAATTGCTATCAAACTCTTGGGACCTCTCTATCTGGAAAAAAATTATCAAAATCGGACTCTGTAAAAGTTATGCTTGGTCTAACATAAGAAATCTAATTGAAAACTTCCTCTGTTTTTTCGGTTAAAAAACATGTGCTAGGTCAGGCGGAAGTATGTAAACAGAAATTACTTTTTTTTTAGTTTTTACGTTTTTTTTTTTTTGCAGAAAAACAATACTAAGACTTTAATATGTTCACGAGGTTCTAATGCAGGAAAAATGTAATTAGTATTAGATACAACTTCCTGAATACCAAACTCAAAGAGTATAAAAATACTACGTAATAAGAGGCGGGACTTCCATAGATACATAGCAATGCATAGCAAACCCGATTTTTGTATGAAGTTTACTTGAAAAATTATAACCCGTATAATTTGAAAGTAAGTCTAAAGGCATTCAGATATAAGGCAACTAGTGTCATATGATTTGGGCGAATAAAATCATAGCAAACTTATTTCTTTTATATGAAAGTTGCGCCGAACTGACCAAACTCCTGAATCTAGACTATGAACTTGATTTAAAACCTATAAGTATTCTGTTGGAAATGCAAAATACAATTCCCGAACTCTTTAAAAAAGAGGTACCCATTCGACTGTTTTTTTTTCTAGGTGGTACTTTCGCAGCGACTCAGCTGGATTGGTACTACCGCCATATCTATTCCTGCTGCCATAATGACAGAACTTGCTGTTGATGTTCGGACGGTTCGGAGGATAAAGTAGCCGGTACATTTACTTCTGCTAGAGGCCTAACATACCAGCCTCAGATTGGCAACGCGCCGTTACCACCTTTGGTGACTCTAGGCAACGCGAATTTCTAACCATCAGGAAATCTATCTGCTTGTTTGCTTTCCAATATCACAAAAAAATGTACGTTAAGTGATTACTCGCCAATATAGAATGGATTTTGATTGTTCTTTTTGTAACCCCCAACGGAAAACGTGGAGTGTTATTACTTACGGCCAAATTTCAAGCAATCTAGACAGCTGCGTGTCCGTTGGCCTATCCTATACCTAATTGCCATATTTATCCTGACCACAGATATGTTATTGGCAAGCGATAATATAAAAATGGATCAAAATGTCAATCTTGGACTGCAAGTTAAGGATTACTATTGATTATTAATATTGGCCGTCAGACGTTCTTTCCGCTTTATGTGTGCTTGCGTGTCTGTTTGTCTGTGGCTATAACTTTTAAACAGATAAAGCGGTTTCGTTACGGATTTTTTTGTATAAATGGTGTGATAAAGATGGTTGTTAACTATGTTGAACATACATAGGTTTGTCGAGGTAATTCAAAAAAATATGTTTTAGAATTATTGAAACGATCATTTAAAAGACTATGACAAGCACGACACATCTTCATTAGTTATTCAAAAATATAGAATACAGGCATGGAAAAGAACTATCAATTAAGTTGTCATACAACATCATACAACCTTCAAACAAACTATTAACGTGGTAAGTAACCTCAATTTATGTTTCGTGAATGTTTTTAAGTTTTTATTTTGTCAAGTCATTGAGATAACGAACTTGCTTTTTAAACATTTACGTTCTTATTTATAAACGCGGACTAATGTAGAAATAAAATTAAGTTGATATTATGGTCTGTATTACATTGTAATAAATACTATAATACTAGATTTTTTTTTAATTTTTATCTTATGATATTGGAAGCCAAACAAGCAGACGGATTTCCTGATAGAAAGAAATTCACGCCGCCTAGAGACACCAAAGGTGGTGATGGTGCGTTGCCAACCTAAGGCCAGGATGTTAGACCTCGATCAAAAGTAAGTTTACCGGCTACCTTACCCTCCGAACCAGAACACATCATGACGTTATGGCGGCAGGAATAGGTAAGGCGGTGGTACCAATCCGGGCGAGTCGCTGCTAAACTCTACCACCTAGTCAGATGTCACGGTGTTAGTGACGGTGAGCCCATGCTCGCCTTTTACGAGCTGCCTGGCAAGGAAGGCAGATGGTCTATTCTAAAAAGGATCCCGGACCAACACGGGGGACTAGATTGAACTTCGAGTCCTTTATTCGGTGATTTTTAAGTAAGGGAAGAGATAAAGTCCGTATACATACTTTTTTCTAGTAATCACTTGTATTTATCCACTATACACTTTATTTAATACCTTTCGTTACTTTATAGCCAACCGGTTTCGCTTTTTACAACATCATCAGGACTTTGAAACTAAAGATAAAAAGACTGTTTTAGTTTAACGTACAGTATTTTAAACGTTAAACTAAAACTTCTCTCTCTTTTTTCTTAATATCTTTATAAAGTAGAGAAGTAGTATAGATTCTAGATACAATCCGCATTACAACAAATAATAGCTAAACACGGTTTAAAATGAATTTCCAGCAAATAACATGCTACACGTGAAAGACGTGTCAGCCAATAACATATTGGCTGAAAACCCGATTTTCAAACACTGTTTAATAAAGCGCGTGTTCAACGAGTGTTTAATTTTCTATAGAAAGACTGAATGTGCTTATAGTGAAAGGACTAGAATTAATGTCCTGGTCCAGGAACACTGTTAACAGTAACGAAATTGGATTGTAAGGAAAGAGGCTTTCTTTTAAAAGCGAAGAAAGTCAAATTAATAGCATTTGAAAGAGACGTAGCTTGAAAAGCTATATGAGTTTTAGTAGATAATGTAGGATACGTCACCTGGTGGTTCATATGACCTATATATTTTTGGCATGGGCCTGTAGTCTAACAGGCTTTTAGAATAAAGTATCTTTACGCCCATATCCCCGAAGAGGTTGGCAGAGGCACAACAAGGGTACTCACGACTAGCCGAAGATATTAAGTCGCACAATGTGATAGGTGGCCTATCGCCAACCGGGCACATATCCTATCCCGAGCAACATTTTGTTTTGATGAGAAAATTGGAAAAACTCAATTTCCTTTTTGTTGCCCCACCCGGTTTTCAAACCCGGGACCTCATGCAGTCAAGTCCAACAACAGAACCGCTAGACCACATAGGCGATACGTCTTAGAATACGTCTTAGAGAATTCGTATATCTAGATCAATATTATCAGTTTTGGCCAATTAATACACAACCTACTTATAAATATCAGCAAGTCATCTACTAGCTTGAATGATATTTAAATCAGTATTTAAATATTAAGGAAAACGCGACTACTTTCTTTACTGTGTTACAATATGATGTTATAATTCAATCAAAACGCTTACATAACAAACGTGTATCTTGTTTTAAGTTGATACTTGACCTTGCCACAGCTCGCGACCACCATCTGTTTTTGATGTAATATGAACAATAATATGTGGGTCAATATGGAAATATAGATATCTTCTTAACACGGTTAGATTTGTTATGTACACTACTTTATGACAATGGAAAATTGAATAACTAAGCAATTAAATAGCTAACTGCATCTAATGCGAATTTACGCCCAAGATCGATAGTTATGTTTGTTTGTCAGTGTCTAAGAACCTTAACATGTACATTGATTAGTATAATTCATCAATATGTTTATCATAATCCCTGTATCCTATAGTTCCTGTGACTTTTGAAGAATATAGGCCAAATGATTTCCTATCATTTATTTTAAAATTATAGGAAGCGAGCGACGGTCCGTTTAGTGATAAACACTGTGACCATTAGCGTGAAGAGTTTGGCAATGAATCGCCTGGCTATAATAATATTAATACATGAAGCAAAAACTTTGGACCCCTTTTTAAGAAAATTGCGCGGACGCAGGAGCATAAAATTTAACAAACTTATAGTTTATGCGTAGGAGAAGTGCAGAACGATAATATTTTTCAATAATAATGCTTATAAAGTACATTAAATCAATAAATAAAACATTACCTACACTATCATGCATTTGACACACACAAGCAAATATATTGATATAAATAAACGATAAAAGATCACAGCGTACTAACAATTTATAAAGTTTGGAAACAAAGTAGTTGGTCTTGAGAAATGAAGGTGGCGTTATTTTTAACAAGATATTAAAAATTATTATGGTCGAATTCCGACCAATGAGCGACCACTAGTTATCTTAAATTGTTAAAACTACAGATAGATAAGGCTGCCCCCGCCCTTATTTTTCTGTAATTTTAACATCCGGCCTCTGGTTTTTTTTTTCGAGGGTATCCTATGCTAACCAGTAAGCTTACGTAAGAGGCACAGATTTGCAACGCACCAATAACACTTTTGGGATCGATATGCGACTAATATTTTCTTAACATCAGGAAATCCATTTGCTTGTTTACATTCCGATCTTATAAAAATGTACTCCTAATTCTACAATTCCGACTTTGTCATGCTCAAACGGTGATAATCGACGAAGCGTGGGTTTGATTGCCGATTAAATTGCTAGACCTATTTGGGTCATTTATTAAGGTGTATTTATTTTTACAATAAGTAATTGCATGTTATAATACAAAGGATGCTGTAATAAATAAGTAACATTAACTGGTTGCCAGTTAAATCTAATGAGAATATACGCCCTGGAGCGATAATTATGTTTGCAAGTGTATAAGAACTTTAACATTTGATTATGTGTCAAGAAACGTCCTTGACATCAACATCATCTTCAGTGATTGACAATTTATATTTTATACTGTACAACCATATTATAACCGTATTTTTATTACTTTAAAGATATACATTTGCATGCTCATTTATCGATCAGAAAGCTTATATAACTATTACTTGTAATTGTGGACGAAGCTAAGCAGGTCTTTAAAAATCGTAACATTTGACATTCGATACTCTCTCCCTACCTCGCAAGAGACTTGACTTGAACTACTTAATAATGAATTTCTAGGTGGTAGAGTTTTATAGCGACTCGCCCGGATTGGTACTACTGCCTTACCTATTCCTGCCGCCCATAGCGTCCAACGCTTGCCGTTGACGTGTTCGGAGGGTACGGTAGCCGGGAAAATTACTTTTGCTCGAGGCCTAGCATCCCGGCCTCAGGTTGGCAACGCACCATTACCACCTTTGGTGTTTCCAGGCGGCGTGAATTTCTTACCATCAGGAAATCCGTCTGCTTGTTTGCCTTCCAATATCATAAAAAAAAGAAAAAAAAAGTAATGATTGTGGAGGATAGCTTCCTCCACAATCATTACTTTTTTTCTTAGGTCTTTATGAATCGTCATTTTGCACTCGATACCCTCACCTACCCCGCAAATAACTTGACTTGAGGATATATACGTATATTTGAATTATAATTGAAATTTTGTTATAATACAACAGCCGGTAGCGAGTAACATCTAATGAGAATATACGCCCTCGAGCGATAATTACGTTTGCCAGTGTAAAAGAACCTTAACACCTAGATCATTTTTCAAGTGACTGGCTCTGACATTAACGTGCTCAACGTAACAAGTTTACATTGAATAGTGCTTCTACAACCTTCTCAAATGACAGCCCAGCTAACAGACAGTTGGTATTCAAGCCAAGGCCCCATGATATTCGATGCGGAATACGACTTATAACAAACTGATTAGTTTTATCGTGTTTTATTCCGTATATACTAATGGAAATTTTATTTAATCGTCCTCTAAAATAGGTGTGGTCGTTTCCAGTTGGTTTGATTTTGTTTATATCTCTTAACTAATGCTTGTTTTTTTAAAAATATATGAGGTATACTAGCACGTGGATTTTATTGTTAGAAATATAATGTGTCATCATTGCACATGAAATGGTGTGTTCTTAAAAAGTTTAAGAGATACTTTCAATAGGAATACAACAGTGACGAGGATATCAGGATAACAAAAAATATGTTACAGTTAGGTAACATAGATATTGCGAGGACTTGCTGGCATTTGGTACCACCTTATTTTTATTTCTGGCATAAAGTATTCCGAAAACTAACTTACGCAACAGGCTTAATATTCAAGTCTCATATTGGCAATGAACCAATACTAATTCAGATATGCATAGTTGGTGTGTATCTCTTATCATCAGGAAATCTGTCTGGTAGATTACCTTACATTTTTTAAAACGCCTAAGCCTCATATATACGACATTGTTAATTGGTATAATTACTACATAAGGAAGCAAAAAAAAGACAAGGTTAGTTAGCCGCTTCCGCCAGATATTCTTAGTCAAGGCAACTTGTATCCGGTACCTCTTTGCATGATATTAGCACGGAAAAAATCTAATGTTACAACAATTTAAAATATTTTGTTTATTTTAAATTTCTAAATACTTAATTGTTGCTTTAGATCATAGGGCTATGCTGCATTTTTTATATCTTGCTGAAATTTACCAGTTCCAGTTTTTTAAATTTGACTTTTTTTGGAATTTATAGGTATATTTAATTTTACATTGCATTATATGTACTTGAACATACTCGTACCTAGTATTTACAAATAAAACCCGACTGTATCATTAAAATCGTAATAAATCCTAAATGTTTAGTTTACCAATATTGATAAAAAAAACTTAGTAATGATTTTGAAACATCTGTTCATCGATGTACACATTACCTACATATTTTACTGACTTTCTTTCTTTAGTTTTTGGCATTCGCGTTAGTCTTTGCCATTAGTCAAGTAGTATGTATCAAGTTAACCGATTTACCAAAATTGGCTTTCAAATATTCAATATTAGTCACAAGGCGTCAATATAAGTCATATCAGGTCCTGTATCATATCGGGTAAAGCGGTGAACTCATTACTCAAGCTCAGAAAGTGAGATTTGGCGGCAAATACACGATACGCTAATTTCTTCATGATTATTTAATTTGTGCACTTTCACAGAACAAAATTGTACAAAATTCCAAGAGAATTGACTAATTACACTTAATATAAACACGAAATTCAATAATTGAAGCATGGAATTTACAAATGGGTTAAGTGCCAAAACACAATTATTAACAAATAAATAAAAATGAATGAGTTTCTTAATAAACTTTTATTCTTACGAAATTATTATAAAAAATCTAAATTCAATGGGCACTATTTGTACAAACATCTATTAATAATATAAAACTTGAAAATAGTTTTATTTAAAAAAAATAAGTTTTGAAACCAAATAAGAAAGGAGTTAAATTGCAAGGTAATTACTTTTCATAGGGGCTAAGTACCGTAAAAATTATCATTGGGGCAAAGTGCCATTATTTTAAAGTAATTAATTACTACACAAATTCCTTTAGAATTCTTTACAGTTTTATGGTAAATATACAATCATCCTTTGTAAATCCAACCTCTTTCTCTGCTTATAATATTTTTGGCCACAAGTCCATGTAACTCCACAATTTTTTAATCAGAAATTAATTTTACTCTCTTCAAAACCGTCACGGCTGAACAGCTATTAATATTATTAACCGACATTCACATTTTACTATGATCATTATTAGATACACAATTTCATTTTACTTTTTATACACTTACCCCATTTGTAATGAAAAAATGTTTGGCACCTACACCCAAAGCCATCTATGAAAATTTCTCAAAATTAAAAGGAATTATTAAACATCCTTAGCACCTTTGAAATGTAATGGCAGTAAAACATAGTACCTTTACAATTAAAAATCTCGATTATGCTTTTTTGGCACTTAACCCATTTGTAAATGCCATGCCTCAATTACGAAATAACTTCGGCAATCTTTTCTTTCGATGGCGCCAAAAAACCCAGTTTATTGATTTTAATTTTTCTTTTGTACAAGTGCGTTTAGTTTCCACCATTTTGAATTTTGATTATTGTCTTATCTTCAATACCGTCTTTTGCATTGCAGTCTCATTCTAACTGTACGCAAATAAGACTTACGAAAATCATTATGGTTTCTCGAGGGCACACACAATGCGAACAAAGAACTTTTGTCGGGTAATCTTTATCGTACACACAAAGACGTGAAATCAAGTATCAAATTACATCTTCTAAATAAAATTAATTATCGTGGTAAAATCATTTACAAATTTAAAATAACGAACGTTATTTTAAGTCCCTTATGACCAAAGCCCTTACTATAAGTTACGGCTAAAATTCGATCTAAGCGTTTTCGTAATTTATTCGTACGAAAACTTGGAAAAAGGGGCTATACGGTTACCGAGAGGACTAATTTTCAGACGGCACTGTATATTTCTTTATGTAAATTATCGATCGTAGCCTATAGCAACTCATGGAAAATAAAGGTTCTATTTGATAATCTAGTATAGTAGTACTATATAAATTATGCGCTTCGGCTATATTCGTCAAGATCCGAAATCCGAATGTATTTTAAAGATGTCTATAGTATAGAGTTCTTATTACATAATTAATCATTTCGCTTAAATTAAGATCAGGTCAGCCAATTTAAAAACAAAAGTTTAAAGTGTAAAAAGCGTAAAAAGTCTAAAACCGAAGCGCATAATGTAAATAGTACCACTATAAGTAGATCAACGATTAGTAAAAACGCCTTATTTTAAACGAAATTTTAATGATTCGAGCTTGAAATAACAAAACGTTCTACAAATATATTATGTAAATAATGTCCTCCTTTTAATGTGGGCACAGTTCATACTACCTCAAAGACGTAAAACTTTTGTGACGTAATTTCTCATTAATATGACTATTTGGCTATTAACTCATATTACAAGCTGTCAAAACGAGTTTAGTGTAGGTGCAGAAATATATTATAAATCAATAAAATACATTACTCCATCCTAAGTATTCTATAAGAAAATTTATGTAGTACAATGGTACAAACATAAGCCGTAGCTCTAGATTTATAGGGCAAAAGACATCGAAGCAGTATCCTGCTCTCCTGATGAGACAACAGTGGTCTGTAATCATAATAAGTGTTATAGGTACATCGCTGTCTGAGTCAGGCCTATTATCTAAGTCGACCTTTTCTTTTAGAACTCGAAATTTAAAAAAAAACTCGAAAATGGAACGCGGTAATGCCATTATATGGCGGCAATAGGTAAGGCGGTTATTCAGTTCTTATTAAACTGGTTGATACAAATGTGAACAGACTAGTAATTGCACTACCCGTTCCATGGTCTGCCAAACCTGTTGCCCATGCACTATCACAGTCAATGACATAAAAAAGTAAGGGACACAAGAAATATTGTAAAAGAATATTACTTATTCTGTGGTCAAATCAGTAGTGTCCATTTTCCGAAGTGTAATATGCATACAAAAGATACACTAGAAGTAACTTAACCACAATGTTCAAAATCTGGACATTGAATCAGTTTGTTTCTGTTTCGGCATATTATGTAATAAAAATATTTGATCTGCATTTTAGAAGTATGCTCAAGATGCATACCTACTTATCATGTTTGTACAATTTTATAAGCATCTTCATTTCATTTTATACCCCACAATTGTCTCTTACTAAGAGAAGAGTCGTGTACTTGTTAGGTGTCCTCTATTTTATATAGAAAAGGAAGGCTATGTCCGTTTGATTTAAATGCAAAAGAAAAATAAAAAAAACAAGTGAAGTTAGTTTTTTCTATTTATTAACAATATCAAACTTTTTATTTATTTATTTTACTAGATTAAAAAAAATCAATCCGATATACTATTCGTCTACTATATTGGATTTGTATTGAATTCATCAAAATAATCGTATTCCCCGTTAATTTTCCCCGTATTGGTCCGGGCACCTTTTCAGAATAGTCCATTTGCCTTGCTGCCAAGCAGCTCGTAAAAGGCGAGCATAGGCTTACCGTCACTAGCACCGTGACATCCTACTAGGTGGTAGAGTTTTGCAACGACTCGCCCGAATTGGTACCACCGCCTTACTTATTCCTGACGCCATAACGTCCAATGCTTGCCGTTGTCGTGTTCCGGTTCAGAGAGTTTGGTAGCCGGTGAACTAACTTTTGCTCAAGGCCCTACATCCTGGCCTCAGTTTGGCAACACACCGTTACCACCTTTGTTGTCTCTAGGCGGCGTGAATTTCTTTCTATCAGGAAAACCGTCTGCTCGTTTGTCTCCGATTATCATAAAAAAACATTGTCATCTAAATAAACTCATATGTAAAAATTAACCCGATCAGTAAAGGTTATAAAATAGGTATAAAGTAAAAAAGACACGTATATGAACTTTCTGGTTACCTGCATAGTATTTGTCTATAATTAAGAGCACTCACACAAACCCGTTCATTAATTAAGGCACTTGTTCGATTAATGTGAGATTAATTACTGTAAATTTAAAAAAAACAACATAGGCCGGGTTTAAACTTGCAACCTTGGATATCAATGCTAAGTGTAGAAATTAATCCCCGGCTCTGGAAAAGTTGTAAGATTCAAATCTCTAAAGGTTAATTACTTATTAATTATAGATTTTATGGTAATTATATTATAGTTTTAATTATTATTGGCTATCAAGATAAGGACTTTGATTTCAATGTTTCATATAGTCAACAAATATGTCATATCATAAGTATAACGCGACCAACTTATCCGTTCAGTAAACAGCGTCACTAGAGCGATGTTTAACGTTTCTAAATGAGACTTTTACTTAGAATGCAGTGATAATAATAACAAAATACTAAAAAACCTAGTGGCAGAAATTTCATTTTCTGGGCTCAGAATACAGAAACTGACAGCTGATTGACGTTTTATGGAATAGCGGTTTAGTTTCTTATTTTGACTCCTAAGCCTTTACTATGAGTTGGTATATATTACGTGTCGAAATTTATTACATTTTTGGTCTAAAAACGTGTTTCTCTTAGTTACCGATAGAGGCGCTATTCAAAGTTTCGCTATACAAGCCGTAAACTCATGGTAAGGGCTCTAAACAGAAATGTTGCGAGCGCTGTATACAGTGTATAAGGAGTTTTAAATAATTGTCATATTGTGTACCTTGATGAAAAAAAAATATAATTGAGTTTTGGCGCCATCGTGAAAGAAGATGGTCATACTTAATTATTGAATTTCGTGTAAATTCATTTAATTTTGTTTAGTTCCAGTGCACAAGTGAAATATTTATGAAGAAATTAGTCTAACGTGTATTTTCTCGTTACCGCCAAATCTCACTAAATGAACTTGAGTAAAGTGGCCACCGCTTTACTCAAGACCCGACATGACTTTGACCTATGACTTACGACTTATGACCTAAAATGACTTATGACAGTTGTGACTGTTGAAAATAATTTATTTAAACGGAAGACATGACGGCATGGCTTAAAGGTCTTAGCCGGCCCAGAAAGAGGCAAATTAATCTAGTGAATGAAGATCGTATATAATAAGTTTTTTCGTAATTATTGAATTTGGTGTAAATTATGAGTAAAATTAGTTAACTTTGGTGGGAATTAGTTTCATTTTGTTTAGTGAAAGTGCAAAAATAAAATGATCATGAAGAAATTATTGTATCGTGAATTTCCTCGCTGCCGCCAAATCTTACAGACGAGCTTGAGTAACGAAGCCACCGCTTTGCTCAAGACCTTGACATAACTTTATAAATAGTGACTAATGACTGAAATAAAGACTTAATTAATGACGAAGATATGGCAGAATGGCCTAAAAGTCGCCGTAGCCGTATAATAGCCGTAGTGAGTAATTTGTTTAATTTGAAGAAGTTTAATAAACGTTGATTATTTTTCTAAAACTTGTATTTATTGACACAAAAAATATGGAGTTTAACTAGGGGTACAATTTGACTTATATTTTTTACACATTTCTTTACAAAGTTAGGATTATTGAAAACTGATATAAGTTAGCAAAATTTAATTATAACGTATTAAAAAGTGCAAAAATATAATTTTCATGGTTTTATCTACTACTTTTGTTCGAGCATTATTATGCTAGGAACATATACTGCTGAGTTATAGGATTTTGAAAGTTCATGTATATCAGTTTTTACCAAGGCAGAAGATGAGTGCTCCGAGGGTGCACTATGACATAACTTGTATAATTTAGCACATATTTTTTTTGTATTTAACATATCAATGAGTATAACTCACAGATTTCTTACGATTTTTTTCCGAAATCATAAACTTTATCACAAAATTATGAATTCACGTTTAAGGATCATGATTTTGTCAATTAAAATAAGTGATCGGATCAAGTTTAGCTCTCGTGGTTTATGAACTAGATTTTTTAAACCTTATTTTCGCTCTCCTGTAAAATTATGTATCTCAACTTGTATCAACACTCATAGGAGACACAGAAATAATCATGAAGAAATTAGTGTATCGTGAATTTCCTCGACGAGCTTCAGTAACGAAATCACCGCTTTACTCAATGCCTTGACATGACTTTATAAATAGTGACTAATGACTGAAATAAAGACTTAATTAATACCGAAGATATGGCAGATTGGCCTAAAAGTCGCCGTAGCCGGTCCCAGAAAGGGGCAAATTAACTTCTAACTAACTAACCAAACAAAATAATGAAATTTTTACTTTTTATAATAATGATAGGGATAAATTAATTTACATTCTAAAAATTGTGTGTATTAATAAATAATCATGTAATCTCAAAACAAACAAAAAAACTGTGTAAATAGTAAATCGTGAATAAATAATTAAAAACATATTAAAATATTTGCACACCACAAGTTGGTATGTAGGAACGCTTAAATAATTTTGTAACATCTTTGTAACACTCATATTCCGTAAATAAATATTTTTTCTTTCTTTCTTTCAAATGACTATAACTAACAAAAACACAAACTATAAAAATATTTTTTTGCATACACTGGACAAATCTTAATGTGGGTAAAGGAAATATTATATTATATTATTCTAGCTTAAATATTACTGCGTACCTATTAACTAGTATGGTCTACATATGGGCAAAATATCCGAATAGGTCCTATCTTGCCTGTCTAGTTTAAAAACCTTGACAATCGTGAAGTATATTCAAAAATTACGAAATTATGTATTTTACGCTTTCCGTTCTTACAAACAATAATTTGAAGATGATTTACTAAATTAATTATTGTTTTGAAAAAGGATACATTACGTGAAATAAGAAAACAAAACGGTCATAAAAGCAATTACTACGGCAATAAAAAAATTTTGCTCGTTAACCTTGCACTTTGCAGTTTTTATGCAAGCGGAACATCGAACCGGTCAAGTGCGACTTAAAGTCAATGAAGGGCTCAGTATATTTGTTGTACTATACGCACTAAATATTTGTTATAATACGTTGTTATAAGTAAAAGTAATTAAGTTGCGTTTATTGACATTATTATTCAATAATTCACTCTTCACGCATATATAAAACAATTTAAGCGCAATAAGACTGCAAAAAACCCGACTCCGATTTGGTATTTCATTACCATGCCGCAGTTTAATTATTTTTACGAAATATAGTAATGATTCCGAGATAGTCCCATATAAATATATTCAACAACCCAGAAGTAATTTTGTGTAATACTTATAATGATGCACACATTTTAATTTACTTTGGCAACATTATTATCAATGTCTGATGTTCATCATAGAAACTGAGTAGGTTAGATAACGTTTAACTTCGCTTAAATTATTATTAAGAAAGGACCTTCACACCCAGATCCCCAGAGAGGTAGCTAGAGTCACAACCAGGGCACGCTCGAGTAGGCAAAGAATTTAAGTACCACAATATGATACTTGGCAAGCCTATCGCTAACCGGACACAAATTAAATACAAGCATCGTTATTTTTATTATAAAATTGAAATTACACATCGTCTTTTTTTTGTTGCCCAAACCCCGGGGATCGAACCCGGGACCACTAGAACACAGAGGGGATTGTTATCATTATACTTAGTACATCGTCTTATATTAACATATATATCGTCTAATATTAAGATATATATCGTCTAATATTAAGATATATATCGTCTAATAT
>NJDC01007025.1:257212-270233 GCA_002245475.1 Calephelis virginiensis | reverse complement strand
TCTCCTCCTATAATTTAATTTATGTCCGGTTGGCGATAGGCCTGCCAAGTATCATACTGTGGTACTTAAATTCTTACAGATGGATAAATATTTGGACCGACAGAGAGAAAAAGAGAGAGGAGAGAGAGTGTGAGAGGCTTGATAGCATAGTCACACGTGTAACGGAACTCCAAAGCCCAAGTGCAAGAACGACGGAAATTGGGAAATGCGAAACATTAATCAAATTCTGCCATTACGTGCTTGGGAAATACTTGAATGTGTGTATATTTTTTTAACACGCATGATGTTAACGCCTAGTCATGAAAAGTAAGCAAATTTTTACTAGTTTGTCAATATTTTCATGACTATTATATTGTAAATTTTCCAATACCTTCAACAGTGGCAAAGACCTTAATTTCTTTCCTTTTTCTTGCCCGTCCTGGGGAAGAAAACATTCATTTCCTTAAGGTTTATGTACCTATAAGTTTTAAAACATTAACTTATCGCCTCTGTGGTCTAGCGGTTCAGTCGTTGGACTTGACTGCATGAGGTCCCGGGTTCGATTCCCAGGTCGGGCAACAAAAAGGTCTAAATAGTCATAATTATATAAAACTACCGAGTTTAACTCCAATAGCTCCACGCCCAGCGACCTGCAGCGAGATTCAGGTTCAATTCCCGACATTGTAATAAACATGGATGTCTGTATTTTCGCTTATATTATGGTGTTAATATCGTTGCTTAACACATGCATTAAATTTGCTTACTTTAGGGTCATAACAATTTCTATAAAAATCCCATTCATTATTTGATAGTCACTGATTAATAGTAAATAATCCTGAAATTCAAAATTCCCAATAATCCTTGACTAAAATTTATATGTAATGTAACAAAGAACCATTCCACTTCAGCTTTCAAAAACTATACGTTTGTGTTATGGGTGTTAAATAACTATTCTAATACATAATCGTTAATCGTAATCGTTAAAAATAAATTTAATAAGCTCTCTGCGTGTTCCCGGAAATATTGACATCTAAATGTTCATCAAACAAATGCCTGCGGGAATCGAACCCGAGCCTCGCAGTTAGTCAGTATAGTTAGGCGTATACGCTAGCCACTTAGCCAACGAGGCAGTAAAACTTATAAGATCCATCTGTTTCGAAATTCGACCATAATAAATTTTAATATCTTGTTGATAAGAACGCCATCTTCATTTCTTCAAGACCAACTACTTTGTTTCCAAACTTTTTAGTGCGACACCTGTGATCTTTTATCGTTATCATCAATATATTTGTTTGTGTGTGTCAAATGCATGGTAGTGTGGGTAATGTTTTATTTATCGATTTCTATACTTTATAAGTATTATTGAAAAATATTAGCGTTCTGCATTTTTCCAACTCTTAAACTATAAGTTAGCCAAATTTTATGCTCCTGCGTCCCCGCAATTTTTGTAAAAAGCGGTCCAAAGTTTTGGCATCACGTATTAATATATAGATATAATTGAAACCTTTTGAACAAGTACAGAAGTCACAATCAAAAGGTTATTCCGTGTCGTGAAGCAGCCGGATTGCCTTGATGTTTGCACGATGAATACTTAAACACAGACGAACTGCACAGATATGCACATAATTAACTATTCCTATAGCAGACAGACAACATACGAAAATATTTGCACACCACAATGGGATGGAATATGTTTGTATAAACAAATATCTTTTGCAAATGCTTCTAACAGGTATATTCATACATACATATCTTCACGCCAAGTCCCTAACGGATTAGGCACAGTGTATCGAGTGCCGAACCTTACAATCCTTGCAAACCTGTCTGGCTTCCTCCACATTTATAACCCTTTTCATACAAACACGCCGGTTTCGGGGGCTCTTGATTACACCACCACCTTCGGATAACACTCAAGCGAAATGTCAACCTAGGTCTCCCCGGGTACCTACATCTATTCACATTCACATTGTATATCTGCTTTGTCAATCTTTCATCTGTCATTCTTTCCACATGACCGAACCAGCGGAGCATGCCCTTTCTCATTTTAACACCAACACTTTCTTCGAATCCCACTCTTTCTGGGATATCACTTTTACGAATGCGGTCGAAGAGCGTAACCCGTCAGATTGTCCGTAGCGCTCTCATTTTGACCGCATTAATCATACCCTCATGCATTTTCTGACTTACCCAACTCTCGCTTCCATACAACACGTACAACCGTTCCGTTCCGTACAACGTTGGGACATATCCAGCAAATAAATAAATTTCTTTTTCTTTTCATTTTATACCAACTTGTGTTCGTGTTATTATTAAATTAAGTGAGAAAGGAAAAAACTGCAGTGGATAAGAATTTATTTTATTTTTTGTGTTGTAAGATAGAACAAACGACTTTACAGGTGATAAGAGACAACCGACGCGTATTGACACCAAAGATGTTACTGTTGCGGTACTCATTTTTTGTTCTTACGAATGTTTTTTTTTGTAATAAAACAGAGAAAAAGCCAAGAGACAGAGACATCACAGAGGCAGGTATGTCACTGTCCTGCAGCTGGCATTTTGAGCCTATTGTGCAAGTCTACCAGCTACTCAACCCTAGTTAGTTACCGCCTTCTAATAAAACTTACGAGCCTGTTGATCTGGTGTGTAACATAACTTTTGCTAACAAAAGATGAAGTTACAACCCAGATCAACGAGCGCGTAAGTTTTATTAGTAAGGGGCTAAGTATCATAATATTAATTTCTACGATATCTTACGAGCTGCCAGGCAGAGAGTTCGATGGTGAAGACCCCCCGACCCGTATCGACATGAAGGCGGGGAATAGCTGCTTCGTAGAAACTCAGTTTACTCACACTACTATTTACGCGTTCTAGTGTCTGGACCGCAGAATTTCAGTCCAAATTTAATAATAATCATGAGAAAAAAACAAAGATTTCTCCAACGTTACCTTTGTTGCAAGGCGTATTTACAACTGTCTAGAACGTCTTTAACGGAACTCGGAACGAACATGGGAGAAATTTTGTACTATTTTTTTGTTATCTATTAAGAGGTCAAAATAGGTAATTTTTTTCTATAACACTCTGTATATAGATAATGTTTGGTAGCTTATACATTTTATAGAACACTCTGTAGGTTGATGTTTGAAAGCTTACATATTTATCAAGAACACTGTAGATATATATAGAACAAACTACTCGTAATTGATCGTATAGCTTTGTCACAATGAAAGAGCCGTATAATTATTGAGAGCATTGTTCAGTCATATTTCAATAGTAACCGGTTCAGTTTGAAACTAGTTCATTTAAATGAAAGCAACCAAATAAATTACAGGTACCCTGGGCAGCTATCAGTTATCTTGTCTTTGAAAATAAATCTGATATATATGATATAGTTTCTGGCATTAACAACAATGATTTAGACATCCAATCAATTTATTTGATTAGAAAATTGGATAAACCACATCTTTTTGTTGCCCGACCCGGGAATCGAACCCGGGACCTCATGAAGTCAAGATCAGCATCTGGACCGTTAGACCACAGAGGCGATTTCCGTAAAGTCTTTTGAAAATTATTTGAACAAAAAAATATTTATTAATTGGATATTAGAAAAATATAGGTTAAAACGTAAAACATACTGTAGAACAACAGGTATTGTTTTATATTCATTGGTGCCCTGGTTTGTAAAAGTCCCAGGGCAATCCCTCTTCCAAATCCGGCCCGGGTTTTACACATAAATTAAACGTTTATAGTACCTAACATTATTCAAGTAAGTAAATACTGTTAAAATAATTTTAATGTAGCATACTTTTCCTGCTTCCTTTAACCGGTCGTGTGTCTTAAGCCGATTAATTTCACCTCTGACGGGACTTTGAAGTCATAACCTTCGTTAGCGAATGACGAAATATACGGATGCACCTAGGGTTGCCACCTTTTTCTTTTCCAATAAAAGTATTTTGGTTATTAAGGATAAGAAAACAAAAGTATAGAGAATTAGAATAAAGTACACTTTTATCCTATTTATTTAAATACTCTATAATTGCACAAGAAGAGGCACAGAACGATAATATTACAAAATAATAGAAGACATAAAATTACAAAAAGAATTACACATAAATACCCTAATTTTTCTTTGTTACCATATTTAAATACATATTTCTTATTACTTTGAGCTGTTTTTATTAAATCTGAATTTCTCCTAAACTATTCCAGAGCGTTAGTCATTTATTAAATAAATTTCAGTTAAATAATTCTCATCTTCATTCAAATCCAATAAATTTTGGAGAACCATTGGACATGGGTTTAAACTTAAGAAGTAATACAAATTATCTGTATTAATACCATCTAATACATTTTACATTGAATAAGGACCCAAGGCCTCTGTAACCAGTGCTTCTATTTTTGTTATAGCTAGACGAATTGCTGTAGTTAAATTTATATAAACAATTTTATTCAATTTTAAAGTACAAAAAACGATGATGTTATAGGACAAATTGTGTTTTATAGTATGATTTGTTAAGGCTAATTCAGATGCAATAACATCTTCTTTATCAATGCAGCTAGTTAAGGTAATAACATACATAGGTATACGTGATGTGGCACTGGCGACTTTACCAGTCGCCAGTGCCACATCACGATTCAGCATGAATCCAACGATAAACTGAATCATTTAAAATAAAGTATTTTCCCATACTTTATTTTTCTAATAAAGTATAGAGTACACTTACCTGAAATAAAGTACAATACTTTATAATAAAGTACGGGTGGCAACCCTAGATGCACCTGACAGGTGATTTTTTTTTCATTTAAATTGTGAAAAAAAAATTAACCTTCAATGCAGGTTTTGTGACCACGGCTTTTAAATTTTATTTTTTATATACACTAATGAATTTTAATGAATTTGTAATCTGTAGTGTAAGAATCCATTTACATTGTTTCCTTATTATATCTATTTCACTGTTATTAAATTAGCTAACCGGTTTCGCTTTTACGGCATGTTCAGGGCTAAATTGTTTTCAAATAAGATTTAATCTGTGGTGTAACGTTCGCCAATCGTATTTGCAAAAGACAGATCAGAGAAAGTGGGAATTTTTGATGGGAAATCGAGGATCAAACCCGGGACCTCAAGAAGTCAAGTCCGACGCCGGAGCGCTAGACCACAGAGTAGGTAGATAATGAATGTGGTGAAATGTAGAGGAAGCTATACGTATAGGTATCTATGTAGGAATTGAGACACTTAGCAATTAGCACTTGATATTATCTGCCTACCTAACAAGAAAGGCTTGGCGTTAATAGGTATATATGTGTTTGTTATGTGCATAAGTATAGGTTGGTCAACCAATTCTATTACAACTATTTGTAATAAGGTAATTTTGTTAACCATGTATTTCTGTCGAAGATTTTTAACCGCTTGCAGAAGGTGGGTACATTTTTAAACTTTGAGAACCTCTTCATGTTGTTTTGAGTTGTCTTCTCGAGTTTGGATATACCTACCTGCCTATTTAGTGACTAATGTTTCTCGTTAGTCTGAGGTTCCTCATTCATGGATTTGAGAGTAAATTTAAAAAAAACATGTGCATTTGCTAACATTTCAAATATTAGGTACTAGGTAGGTATCAGTGCTATTGAAAACAATTGAGGGTAATTTAAAATAACGAACCCTTTAAATACAGGTAGACTGAAGTGAACAAACTATGTTTGAATGTAAGTTCCCTATATTAAAGTGTCGATTACATGATCCGAATTAGTCTTGAACTTAGATCAAACGGTCTGTTAATTTATTTTAATCCATTATTGCACTAAAAAAATGTACAAAGACCACATTTCTGTTTTACAAAAAAATAAAAAAAAACAATTATAAACAAAAAATTACTTACTTATATTAGCATAGGTATAGGTTTACTAGGTGGTAGAGTTTCGCAGCGATTCACCCGGATTGGTACCACCGCCTTACCTATTCCTGCCGCCATAACGTCATGACGTGTTCCGGTGTGGAGGGTAAGGTAGCCGGTAAACTTACTTTTGCTCTAGGCCTACCAACCCGGCCTCATGTTGGCAACGCACCATCACCGCCTTTGGTGTTTCTAGGCGGCGTGAATTTCTTTCCACCAGGAAATCCGTCGGCTTGTTTGCCTTCCAATATCATAAAAAAAAAGGTTCTTATAACAACACTTACAACATATTTTAACACTTGGAAGAATAATAATCCCTTAAAGTCTACAGTAAGGTATTATATTTTTTGTAAATAGTGCAACAAAAACCATTAAAATTTTTGGTGCACTGTTTGTGATGAGAGTTTAGAATAACTAAACTGTAGGTAGGTACTATTTAATACCTACCTATAACCGACAACATTTAAGTGTCTGGTATTTTTAAATGGGATTCAAACTTAAATTGAAATTGAATCAGTATTTTAGAACTGCCATTTAATCATTTAAAACTGCCTGTGTAAAAACACAATTGGGTAAAGCTAAAGGTATAGTCATTAGAGATATTTTTGTCTTTTTATGTAATATGACAAAAGATAACTAATAACAGAAATTAATCTTTGGGGGTACAATATACTGATATTGTCACTTCCAGAGACCTCCGAGTTTACAGTTGCATAAAAATCAAAAAGAAGTTACTCATTGTAATAGTACCAACCTTTAGAATTTTTGAGCGCAAAAGATGTTTTTTATTATGACACTGCAAATATTGGCACATAATCACAAACACTTGAATTACACAGATACACTTGTCACTGGGGGTGGTCGATCGTTGTACACCATTTGTTACGTGTAGTCGAAATCGTAGCGTGTCGAGTAGTTAGAGGTTGAAACCGGACTGAGTGGTTTATTATTTTACGAGGGAAGGAACGTCGTTTCAAGGTCCCAGCGGCCGCGGACAGCTCACGTAGCGACTTATCTGCCGTCGTCTTTGTCGCTCACGACTCGTACTTAGTTATAATAATTATTTTTGTTCACATGACTTACGGAAATTGTCACGATTTCACATGTAATGTATATAAAAAATACTTTAAGGATGTGACGATTGCATCGCCTTTTAGCTAAATAATTAATTATTGGACTATTTTATTAGTTCCTAGTGGAAGACGTAGCGTTGGCTTGACGTTTAAAGAAAAATTTAAGAGCCAATAATTTCATTTTGGGGAAAGTTCAAGATGAGGCCAGATGGAGAAGAAGAATTAGAAAGGCGCAAGCTGACTCTCGCCAGGGTCAATTCTAGGATAAAGACGATAATGATGCTTTTATTAGTTCATGTGGTCAAAGTGGTATATGCAAGAATGCGTTGAGATTAATTTCACCATTTTATATTTTCCTATCGCTATAAAGTCAACGCTTGCAATTGTCTTGCACATTGAAAGGTTGGGTAGTCAGTTAACTTACTTTAGGAGGCCTCCACCAGCCTTAGGTTGGCAAGGCACCAACCCACGTTTGATCTCTTTAAGTGATCTTCTACTATTTGGGGTCTACCTGATAGTTTACTTGTTGAGTTGCTATGGATTTTGTGCGTAGCTATACACTGGTCTAGTGATAGATTTCATGACATATTTCGAACAATTCAAGCACGATTTTGCAACATCAGACAATAACTTGAAGCAAATTAACTAAACTTGACAGATTGACGATAATGGCAGATGCTCGTGCCCATGCCAAAAAAAAAACTTTAGAATCGTTTTGATTTGAAAATCGATGTTGGTCCGGGCTCCTTTGTAGAAAAGACCATCTGCCTTCCTTGCCAGGCAGCTCGTAAAAGGCGAGCATAGGCTCACCGTCACTAACACCGTGACATCTGATTAGGTGGTAGAGTTTAGCAGCGACTCGTCTGGATTGGTACCACCGCCTTACCTATTCCTGCCGCCATAACGTCATGACGTGTTCCGGTTCGGAAGGTAAGGTAGCCGGTAAACTTACTTTTGCTCGAGGCCTAACATCCCGGCCTCAGGTTGGCACGCACCATTACCACCTTTGGTGTCTCTAGGCGGCGTGAATTTCTGAACATCAGGAAATCCGTCTGCTTGTTGCCTTCCAATATCACAAAAAAAAAACGAAAATGCATCACAATAAAGAAACAAATATGTTGGATTAAGTCGAGAGGAGAATGAGAATTGAAATAGAATACATTTCAAAAGTGTTTTATCTTTATGAACTTTACTCCTGCGGCATGGAACTTGTACATATATACTTCTATTTTATTTTAAACATTTTTTTTATTTTAAGTACTTTATTTTTTATTTGATACATTTTATTCTATACATTGGAGGATGTGTTATTATTAAACATGTATTGTAGAACAGACAGTGTCGTGCAAACGTCCACGTACACTTGGTAGCAGGCTGAATCACAAACGTGACAAAATTTGTAGTAGAGGATGTATAACAGGTTGTGAAATTTGCTTAATCTTGGTGCTTTTCAGCCTTGATAATGATGAAGTTTTTTAGATATTGATCTAACTCCAAAATAAATCAACTTTAAGCTTGTTTTATGGATGTTAGTCGAATATATCAATACAAACAACTTGTATATTCCAGAATAAATTTAATTAGCATCCAGACCCATATACTCAGGCATTATATACATGTCTGTCCACGTCGGGAATAAAACCCAAGCATCGTAGTTGATGGCATTAGGCGTGTACACTAACCCTTGGATAAACGATATGGTCAGATATATGAAAATACTTGTTTGTATTTAGAAAGGCAAATAAACATAATATGGATATCCTGGTGTGTGTTTGTGTGTGTGTGTGTGTGTGTGTGTGTGTGTGTGTGTGTCTGTGAAGATATGTTTTTTTGTGTGTACTAGAACGCAACTCTCCTGTTGGCAAGAGACAACCGTAGCCTTGGACACCATACATGGTATAACGTCTTCGTTAGCCTATGGCCGGGGTTAAGAGCCGGCAAGTCTACCGGCTACTCTAACCCCTGAACCGGAATAGACCAGTCATTTTGACAGCAGAAATAGGAAAGGCGGCCGATCCCTTTCCGAGCAAGTTGCTGCACAGCACTCGACCAGCAGAGGTTCTGTATATTATTTATGTTATTTATGTTATGTATGTATGTTAATTAGTGCTGAGTTAAGGGCTAAGGCAGATGGTCTATTCTACTCAGCGAGGAACTCGGAAAAAATAAAAAACAACGATTTTAAATATAGAGATTTAAAATCGGTCTTCATTAAAATATATATTCGAAACGTACGAGTCAACTATAATTCAATTTGTTGTTGTGTTACGTATTTGAGGTAGTGATATTGACACAAATTTTTGGAAAATATACGTTATAACGTTATTTTGCAAAATAATTAAGTAAGGATATTCTTTACGGAAAAACCAAAGATAGTTCTGAATTTAAAAGCAATATCAAATGTCATAAATATATGAAGCTATAACATACAATTAGTTACCGACCGCCTCGATGGTCGAGTGGCTAGCGTACACGCCTAACTACACCGATCAATCGCGAGGCTCAGGTTTGATTACCGATGGGGGCAGGCATTTGTGTGATGAACATTTAGATGTCTGCATTTCCGGGGCTGGGTGTTTATTAAATTTATTCTGGTATCTATATAAGTATTTCTATGTAGTATCGTTTACTTACACTCATAACACAAGCATACAATTTGCTTACTTTGGGGGTTAGATTCAATTTGTGTAAATTGTCCAAGGATATTTATTTATTTACTTTGCAATTAAAGCGAATGATGTTTGGAGGTACAAATTACAACTATTGAGATTAAAAATTCGAAAGTTTATATGTCACGTATCATACATATATAATTTATTATTTTTACATTTGAACAATAGGGCAGATTTGGTTTAAATTCGGCATACCTGATAGGTTGCTCTTGACATTGGCTTTTATTTTACACCGCCGTTCCTGTGGTTGTCATGGGAAAGCGATAAACCTTTGAAACCCTAGTCACAACTTTTATAGTGGCACATTTTAAATAAGTGCAACAACAATTTTACAACTAAAATAAAAAAAAAACTGCTACCACCACACTAAAGATTGTTGATATAAAATCGAACCTAATACTCCACTGTAGACTCTATATTTACTGCGAAGATATCTTCAAGGAAAAGCTTCTTCATGTCCGTATCCCCAAAGTAGACGGAAAGGGTGCAACCAGTGCACACACGATTAACTGAAGATACTCAGTCCCACGATGTTACAGATAAACCTAACGGCAATTCAAAACGTATCCAATTCCGGGAAATTCTGTTTTTTGTTAGAAAATTAAATATAACACATTTTGGTTGCCTAAACTGGGAATCGAAGCCAGGACCCCACGCAGACAACAACAACATGCCATTAGATATAGAGACGATTAATTTATAGTTGAAGATAATTAAAACTAAAGACAAATTTACAAAATGTCTTAAGATGTAACTTAAGATAAATATTACGTAACCGCATAAAGTTCTCAGTAGACGTAATTCTGATAAGTGTCCATCAGTTTCGAAAGTGTGGAGAATTCTCTGATAATTCTTGGTTATTTAAGCGCTTGCCCGAATATGGGCTACGTGAAGGTAGCGTGAAGATTTTGAGTCGTGATTCGGAGATGATTGATCACTGGAAAACGTCAAATTAAATGTTTACATTTCACCTTAATGGTCACCATTGTAATTTTTTGACAAATTTTTCTTTTTAATCATATTTTCTGATCTCACGATAGCTTTACAAAAATAACTTAAAGAAAATCCGCCTTAGGGGTACAAGTAAAAGTCAAATATTTGGAACGTACAAAGTTTTAAACTAGCAGTGACCCACGATTTCACCCGTGTTATAAAGTTATTTAGAAACAGTTTAGAGTGAAGCATCTTCACGCCCATATTCCCGAAAGAATAGGCAGAGGCACAACCAGGCCATCCACGACTAGCTGAAGACACTAAGCACCACAATGCCAATGACAAGCCTATCGTCAACTGGGCACATGGGGATCGAACCCGGGATCTCAAGAAATCAAATCCGACCCCATAGTCCAACGATAATCAAAGAGAGTTACGCGTACGAAGAGAAGAAATATGAACTTACTATATTATATAAGTATGAGTTTTTTTTATGATATTCGAAGGCAAACAAGCAGACTGATTTCCTGATGGAAAGAAATTCACGCCGCCTAGAGACACCAAAGGTGGTAATGGTGCGTTGCCAACCTGAGGCCGGGATGTTAGGCCTCGAGCAAATAAAGTTTACCAGCTACCTTACCCTCCGAACCGGAATACGTCATGACGTTATGGCGGCAGGAATAAGTAAGGCGGTGGTACCAATCCGGGTGAGTCGCTGCGAAACTCTACCACCTAGTCAGATGTCACGGTGTTAGTGACGGTAAATCTGTGCTCGCCTTTTACGAGCAGCCCGGCAGGAAGGCAGATGGCCTATTCTGCAAAGAAGCCCGGACCAACACGGGGAACATATATGTGCATATCAAATTCGGGTCTGCTAGAGGGTATAGTAAGTTAACGCGTTTTAAAACGCATTAGTATATCGAAAATATATGGAAAAAAATAAAAATAATTAGGAATAAAAACAACTAACTATAAAAACACATATAAAAGCGAAATATTGACTGTAATTTCAATATTAATTTTATGTTCAGAACTAAGAACAATTATCATAATACTTGATAACTTTTTAAGGACGAATTTCCATAACTACGGATAGGTACTATACAGTAATTTATTTAAAATAAAATTTATCATAACCTACATATTTAAACATACACAAGCTAGAACAGTAAAATGGAAATTAAAAAAAATATTGTCACGGCCGTATCTCTGAAGAGGCAAAATTACAACCAGGGCACTCTTTTTTTGGACGACTAATGTGTTGCCAACCTCGCGGTGTTTACAACTTCACCGGGCTTTATACCAGGACACATCCTATTGTCAACCGGGCACTTGTTTAATTCCAAGAAACGTTGTTTTTATAAGGAAACAAAAAAATACACAATTTAAGTTGCACGACCCGGATATCGAACCCAAACCTTATATAATCAACGCTAACATCAGACCACTAAATCACAGAGGTAAATAATAAAAATCTCCCCGATTCACCAATTCAGGAGAAGAAATAATCGCCTGTGTGGTTTACTGGTCCGGCGTCGGACTTCCGAGGTCCCGGGTTCGATCCCCGGGTCAGACAACAGAAAAATAGAAAATGTGTATTTCCTAATAAAAATAACGTTGCCTGAGATTGGATCTATGTCCGGTTGGCGTTAGGCTTGCCACATATCACATTGTGCTGCTTAGTGTTTTCGGCTAGTCGTGGGTGCCCTGGCTGTGCCTCTGCCTGCCTTATATGGGCGTGAAGATACCAGGAGAACAAATATTTTCAAAAAATAAAACTTGTTGAAGTTTTATGCAAAGTACAGACTACATCCTGGTAAGGACTGACTAAGTCCATTGAAAGTTATCGAAGCGGAAAACCCATGACCTGATATAACCCACGCAACTTTTGCCTTTATTACCAAGTTGTGTTATTATAAGTGCCTGAATTGGACTAATGGGTTAATCTGCAACGGTAACTGGGGTAAATGTAGCCAAAGATTGAAACGAGTTTCGTAAAAACTGCCAAACCTAATCTAAACAAAAAAGTATCGTCACGACCATATCTCCGAAGGGGTAGGCAGAGACACAACCAGGGCACCCACGACTAGCCGAAGACACTAAGTCTCACAATGTGATAGGTGGCAAGCCTATCGCCAACCGGGCACTTTTCCAATCCCGAGCAACTTTTTTTTTTATTAGAAAATGGGAAATACCCAATTTCCTTTTTGCTGCCCGACCCGGGATTCGAACCCGGGACCTCATGCAGTCAAGTCCAACAACTGAACCGCTAGACCACAGAGGCGATAATCTAAACAATAATTAGTTAAATAATACTAGTAATTGCTGGCGGTTTTTATTTATTTTTACTTCGTAAATTGTACTGAGAGAATGCTAGTAATTTCTAACTTATGACCTGGAAACAAATAAAGGATAATGTGCTGAGTAAAATCAGGAAAATATAGTTCTCAATCTACGTATACACACACACACACACACA